>OMNZ01021348.1:21267-33823 GCA_900303255.1 Lesueurigobius sanzi | reverse complement strand
TCATTTTGAACTGAACGTCCAGAAGACAGTGGAGATGACCGTGGACTTCAGGAAAGTCACTGCCCCTCTGTCCCCCCTCACACTGTCTGACTCCTCCACCCCCATTTCCATCGTGGACTCCTCACCTCCTCCATCACAGTGTGGTATACGCTGGAGCCACCACTAAGGACAACCACAGACTGCAGCGCATCGTGTTGCTGAGAAGGTGACTGAAGGTGACTGAAGGTGACTGAATAACCTGTTCCATTTGCGCTGCACTCACATTTGCTGCTAATCTGTAATTCACCATTTCCATATGCTGCTGTCTCGTATTGTGTTAAATTACTATTTTATTAGATTTTTCTATCTTATTCTATTTTTATGCATGCCTTATAGTTATATCCTTTTTTCCATAGTTTATTATTTATCATTATGTTTCATGTTGCACGAGAACACCAAAGAAAATTCCTAGTCTGTGAAACCTTCGTTGACCTCTATTCTGATTCTGATTCTGATTTTCTTGCATTTCTGTGACAGTGACCTTAAAAGGTGATCCCGTAAGTTGTGAAATGTGCTCATGAATTCATCTCTGTGAAGAAATGGGTTGTGTATAAAACCTTTTGCAGTTCAGGAGCTTGTCTGCTCCCGTCAGGTCAGCAAATGAAAGGCCTATGCCAGACTCGTTGTTTACTTTGTTTAATTTTGTTTAATTTTGTTTAATTTTGTTTAATTTTGTTTAATCATTTTGTTTGCAAAATTAGCTAGTTGTGTCTAAACCTCACTCCTAACCTTCCGAACACATTTCTAACATCCGAGTTCTTCAGAGGGACGAGTTCGCAAAAATGTTTCACAACTTTCAGGGTCATTTTTTTCAGAGTTTTATAATTAGATGCCTTTCACAGTGTCTGTTCACAAATGTCTTGGAAAAAATGTCCCTTAAAAAGTAGAAAAATATCGGCAGATGCTTGTGAAAGGAGTGCAAGTACAGAAACCACCCAAATGCCTGTTTACTGGGTCCAGTACGAGCAGTAGGGGCTTCACAGACTACGAACATTCTCTGTATTGTTTACTATTCCTGTATGACTTTAGCAGTTCATAAAGTACTCAGATATGAACATGCTCCACCTTGTTGGTCACATTACGTGCGTCACATGGACACCAAACATGGGAGACAAAACTAGCTGCCAAAATTGACAGCGTTTAACCTGGGCCTGGGCTGAGAGTCAAATTATGTCTCAAACCACTACATTCAAAGATGGATCATGGTACTCCAACAACACGACCAGTTGACATGTTAGAAAATCTTTCCACCACATGCTACTTCTGAGTTTCATCTCATCTTGTTCTCATCCATAAATCGGCAGCGACTATCTCCCCACTAGACTTTTACTTCAGGAATTTGAAAACTACTTCAGTCAGAGTTTACGTACCCAAAGAAGCTTGCTCTAACAGCGTCTCCACTTATTCGTAGTTGACTCTTGCGCATTGAACCGTGAATCTCCCCACTGCGGTCATTTCACACCACACGGCCGCGGCACTGCACTCGTAGCACCTTAAAGAAGTGGCAAATCGAAGCATGTGATCGCCAGCTGAGGCAGAGAACGGGGGCGGCACCGCTTCTGCAGACACTTCCTACTGTTTGTGAACGGCAAAATGTGTCTATTGAGTTGTTTTGAGTGGGTGTGAAAAGCATCTATGTGATTTATGTGCTGACAGCTCCTAAAGAATATCCTTCTTATGAAAACGCCTGAAACACTATTTTAAATGCTCCTATCATGCATTATTCATGCTTTCTAAAATATTGGACAACGGAGCGATGGAATTATTTTTTAATATCAAATGTATTCTGTGTATAAAACACTACATGGGTCACTTGAAAGAAGTTGGATTAGGTGGGGTGCCCCCTGGTGGTTTGTGTTTCACTGCTTTTTGGATAATTCGGTCCACATCACTGTGGAAGTAACCAATGGGTAGCACCGTGGGGATTTGTTCATGCCTGTTAATGCACAGCGAGATCCTGAATTGCTCCTGGATTGGATTTTTTTTAACTCTTTTGACATTTTCTGGTGCACTATGAGCATATTTACTGCACAGACATAAAGTAAAAATCGTGACACAGCAGAGTGTCCAATAGAAATGAAAACGAGCACTCAAAGCAAGCTGTTGCATGTAGAATGAAGTTAATATTATGGCTAGGATTATACAGTGTGTACACAGTGCTGTTGTGTTGCTGTATCTTTATTATGTAGAAAATACTTCCTTAAAATACATCCAAATACTTCAGTACAGGATCAGGATAGAATGTATTGCCATTGTCAATGAAGGTTTCACAGACGAGGAATTTTCTTATGGAGTAATGGAGAACGACAACACGAAACAGAAACCGACAACACGAAACAGAAACCGACAACACGAAACAGAAACCGACAACACGAAACCGAAACCGACAACACAAAACCGAAAACGACAACAGGAAACCGAAAACGACAACACGAAACAGAAAACGACAACACGAAACAGAAAACGACAACACGAAACCGAAAACGACAACAGGAAACCGAAAACGACAACACGAAACAGAAACCGACAACACAAAACAGAAAAAACGAAACAGAAAACGACAACACGAAACTGTGTCGGCCAGCGCTGGTTAAATCCTCAAGGTGCGACAGGGCTTTTAGCGCAGCTTCCAGTGTGACCGTGTGTGGGTGTTCCCAAAGACGTCATCTGTATCTTGTTAGAACCTTTCTAAATTAACAAGAATTGCAGTGTTTTCATTCTTGACAGCTGCTGCTAATAAGCTAGCTTTGTTTTGCTAAACATTTAGCTCAACAGTAACTTGCAGTACGACACTTGCGAAAACAGGTCAGAGCTTGGTTAAATATGACCAAGTTATATTGGTCTCTCTTTTAGGCTTGTTGTATTTGCTTGAGCGTTCATGTCTTCATTATCCCTCATCCAATCACTGCTTAGCTGTGATTAGCACGCCATCCATAACAGTGAAGGCACATCAGCCAGTAAAAGAGAGAATTTTGAACTCTTGAGAAGAAGTCTAAAGCAAATGAATGAAACAAAACAATTCCAAGTATGTTTTTGATGGCAGAACATTATATTCAATGCACAAAAAGGCAATTTAACATAGCATGGGTCCTGTAATATATTCGAGAAATAGCGTGCTGGGCTACATTTTGAAGCCGAGAAGACAATTTTCCACCAAGCTAACTTTCTTGTAGTGAAGATAATAGCAGCGCCATTACATGACAGAAACATGATGTGTGATGCTAATATCATTTTGTGTCTACCTGATTGTTCATCCGGGAGGGAACAGGAGTGTAAAAGAGTGAGGAAAAACTGGAGCTAATGATCATCCATGTAACCAAAGTTTTAACCCAGTCCACACTTCAGCTTAACAAATGTCTCGATAGGAAATAGTTCAGGCATGAAAATGGCAAAACAGGAAAGAGGAAATGTTTAGCTCAAAGCATCTTTGGATATGTGTATTTTAAATGAATTGTGTTGTAAGCAATACAGGAGATCTAAGTAAGGTTAGACTAAGAATAGTAAAGTAAAGTAAAGTAAAGTAAAGCGCTTTATTTGTCATTATACAATGTACAACGAAATTACATAGATCAGATGGAGGGCAGGTCCTGAGCTGCTGCAACTCCGTGCGCCGCCATTGTGGACCAACCTGACCAGCAATATCTACGAAGTCCTCCGAGGTAGCCATGTTTGTTTATCTACGAAGTCTTGCAAGGTAGCCATGTTTGTTTATCTACGAAGTCTTGCAAGGTAGCCATGTTTGTTTATCTACGAAGTCCTGCGAAGTAGCCATGTTTGTTTATCCTTAGGAAAAGAAAAAAAAAAGAAAAATTTGAATTTGTGCTGTAGATCAGGGGTGTCAAACTCATTTTGGTCAAGGGCCGAAATTCACCTACAGTATATTGTAAAGAGGAAAGTACTATTGACAAAACATTTTTTTCTCTAAATTAATAGTAATAATTAGCACTGTGATAATTCAGCACATTTAATTGACATTTTAAAATTGATCAAAGCCCCCACAGGACTGTTGCCTAATAAATAATAATAATAATGGCTTACTCTTGTATTGCAAGCCTGTGTCACCAGGGCTGTAATACACTAAAAACAGCCTTTTACCAATGACACTGCTGGACAGGTGTGGAATTCCTACCGTTTTGTATATGTTGGCTGCCTCCTAATGCCTGGAGTGAGCATTTTGGTTATTTCTTTAAACATCCATAACTCCTGACAGCAATGGGCTAGAGACTTGCTTTTGACACCTGTGCTGTACATAACATATACAAAAAAATGTATTGCAAGTTTTCTATCTTAAGGTATTTTATCTGTACAAATGTCACTGACAAAATGTAGATAATTAAGTATTGTTTAATTTATTTGTTTTAGTTTTTCACCACTATTTTTTTTTCAGAATGGATAGTTGATCTTTTAAACGAGCTACTTTATTAGTGAAAAAAATTGTAAAAATTAAAATTTTGCCTGAATAAACCAGACGAGGAATTAAACCTTCAAAATATGGTTAAGTAGGGGAGAGGAAACTCTGGTTTGTAGGTGCTACGCAAGTGGAGATGTTGCAAGAGTGTCATGAAAACCAAAATTTCGAATTAAGATTAGTCCATGGTATGCCGTGTGACACATGGATCCTATGCTCTTATTTTGTAGTATGCATGCCCTTATAGTTGTATAATTCTTTATTTTATCTAATTTTATTTTTTCTTTATTTATCTATATTTTTATGTTTCATGTGGCACGAGTCAAACCGAAGAAAATTCTGTGAAACCTTTCATTGAGGACTATTCTGATTCTAAACATGTCAATATTTGTGAACGGATTTTGGATGTTGTAGTGATTACCTGACTAAATCAAACATTAACATTAAGACTAAGCCGTTAGGCAAGACACTGGGCAAAAATCTCAAAACTTACCACTGCATGAAAAAACAATATTTTAACCTGCCGTGTCTCGCCTTACACTCACACTGTAGTTAGTGGTGTCAGGAAGGTAAAAGAAACTACCTCCGTTCTCTTCATCTGGTCTGGAAAATATGTATGCCCTCCTCCTGAGGGCTCTAACGATTTAGGCATTTTTACTAAGCAAAACTCACTCCTAAGTGCACTTAATTCAGCATATCCTCTGATCCTCCCAACACAACCGTTCACTCCATATTGGGACCATAGATAATGGAAAGCGCTATTACCATAAAGCAATCTATCAGCGCTGAGACAAACGTGCATGCCATTCTGTAGTATCCACAACACATCCGGCCCCCGAGACGCCACTAAAGCGACATCGCCGATCCGCTTCGTGATTGATATCCTAATACTACCCAGTCTCTCACAGGAACACTCACTTGATTGTTGCGTATTCATAGCATCACTTTATGTAGAACAGCCATCAAATCAGGCGAGCTAGGAGGAAGAGAGAACATGTGTAATTCGAACAGGTATCCGCCGCGCTTTGAATATGTTAGCGCTTCAAAGCTCTGGGGATAAATAGCACTTCAAAGTAAGATGGGGTTGTTATAAAGGCTCCTATGGGACATCTACGCGATGTTGGCTTTATATACGGTGTCAGGTGCTTAGATTGAACAGACTGCGGGGGCTGTCTGTTGTGGTCGCATTTGAAATGCACAAGTGAGCGATCGATAAAAACGTCCATGCGTAACAAATCAGTGGTTTTATATTAACTAGAAGCGCTGCGGAGTTGCAAGGGTTGGCAATATAACAACATGGTAAGCTGACAAGACCAGAATGAGATTGAGTTCTTCAATAAAGTCCTGCTAAGTAACAAATGGAGGTGTTTGATTCACAAACCTTTCTGGGTGGAGTTTGCATGTGCTGAAGCTACTACCGGTGTGCTTTGGGTTCCCTCTTCAACCTAAAACATGCACATTGGGCTTATCCTCCAGCTATAGGCATTCTTGACCAAGATCAGGAGATGGGTCGCAGGTGCTGCACCTAATGGTCACACCTGATAATCTCCTGTCTGGAGTGGTCACGCAAGTTTTTGAACAGCGGGAGACGTGTCTTTAATGAGGTTGGTGGACCTCGGTGGAGCTAGATTTGGGCAATAGGGCTTGTATGGGGACAGGAAAGACTTAAGGTGCGTCCCGACCAAACGCGTCGGGGTGAATGGTTTCCATTCAAAGTGAATGGTTTTGTGCGAATTGGACGTGTGTCCATTCCAGGCGTCCGGCGAAAAAGTTGAAAATATTGAACTTTTTTCGCTTAGACGCGCGCATCAACCAATGGGAGAGGCTTGCTCTAGTGACGCATTTGACGTAATGGCATGAGAACAGGAAGAAGAAGAAGAAGCAAGAGAGCTCTGGCTCAACAGTAGTAGCCCATTTTATCAGAAAATGCCACTAACCGCAGACAGATGGACAGGTGCTCTTCCGCGGGGATCGAGTGCCTGTAGTTGGTTTCCTGGCGGGCGATGCCACCACTGATGCGGGCCAAGAGGTCATCAAACTGGGCACGGGACAGTGCCCAGTCGAGGTACCGCTAAAATGCACCTCATCCGTACGCAGCTCTTGGGCAAAGGGTGAGTTTAACCAAACACTGCAGCCTCTTGTTTATCTAGTGAATCCAGACACGCTGTGAAGAAGCCCTACGATGACGTTATCTGGCTTTATTTAGCAAATAGAGCCACGCTACTGTCTCGATATCCGCCATTGTTGCTCACACTACACTACCTGCAAGCCCCTCCGTCGGCGCGTCCATGCGAACAGGCGTTGGTACAAAAGTGACACGCGTTGTCGCCCAAAAATATCTGCGTTGCCAGACGCACGTTTCGTGCGAAACGCCTGGTCCGGTCGGGACGCACCTTTAGGACACACTGGAAAGACAATGTCTTTAGACTGGCCTGGGAACGCCTTGGGATCCCCTAGAAAGAGCTGGAGGAGGTGTGCGTGGATTGGGAAGTCTGGGGATCTCTGCTCAGACTGCTGCCTCCGCGACCCGGCCCCAGATAAAGCAGATGAAAATGGATGGATGGATGGCTTGGAGAGAAAGCAGTAGAAGGCAGTAGGTAGAACTATCACACTTTTCTCGTGCAGAACTATTTAGCTAGAACTATTTTATCAAGCAATTTTTTTTTTCTGTGTCCAAAATGTTTGTACCCTGTAGTTATCTTTCCTTAGCTTTTGTGATGTGGAGATGAAAACATAACTTGCCTCATTGACAAGCATCTGCAATAATCCAGTCCATCTCATTCATTGATGAATGTGATGTATGTGTCACGTTTAGGCTTAAAGTTCTTTGTGAAACACAAAAGTAGAGAGCACTTTGCCACTAGCGACGTCTGCTGTTGTAAAACATTGTCATGCCTTGCACTTTCGCAGAAAGTCTGATGGTTCTCTCGGGTCTTTGCTATTAAGATGTGCTCATATGCAGAGGAACACGGGGAAAAAGAAATGCAATGGGCCAAACGCCCCCTGCCCTTCAGACAGAACCAACTGTGGCATAAGGAGCTGTCAATAATTAAAGTCCAAAGCACTAGCAGTAATAGTAGCAATAGTAACAATCCTTTATGTAAACATGGACAGGCCTACGCTTTTCGATGCTAAAGTCTTCGTTAGGGAATAATGAATTAACAAACCCCACGAGAGGCCTAGAGACGTGAGGTCACTGAGTGGATAATCCTTAACACTATCACAAAGCACTTTTTTCTTCACAGTTAAAATGATTCCAGGAATACCTAGATATACCATTAAAAAGTGTATGAGGACAGATACCAACTGAACAACACTTCCTAAATTCCTAAAACAGTGACTATTACTGAACATGTACATAATCATAGAAGACTAAAAGATGAGACTATTACAACCTGAGGCAGCAATACATAAAGGTAATAGTTCATATAAATGGAGAGAAATCTGCCCGATCCTCGAACAGCACCTATCTTCCAGTCACTGAGTTCCAGAGACTCAGAAGCACTCACCTTTTTCTTGTTTTCAGAAAACTTTCATTGTTTTGGCATAAGGCTTGTCAGACTCTTCATTATTACAGGCATCATGGACAGTCCCCACAGTGAGCCCAAGGGAAGAGCCGAAGACAGCACAGCTCCAAACACAGGCGTAATGCAAGAACGCAGCCCCATTATGGGTTACACCATGTTACATCACATTTTATCCTAATCTAGGAACTTATTATTACACACATTCAAATTGTCCTTGTCCAGACCGTCCCAAAGCTTCGTGGAAAATCACCTTCAAGTGCCCAATCTCTGGAGACCCTTTCATGAATTATACAACAAAAAACGCTCCAACAACACTAGCATTTTAATTACTAGACGGAGGTTCACATTTGAAATATTCACTAAACTTCTAACTACATAATGTGAATAAAACCCTAACCCTAACCCTAGCACAGTAATAGTAAACTTCTCATTTTATGTTTTCATTTAAAAAGAAAAGCATTTTATGTGTAAAGATGATTTTCAGCAACAGAATTTAATAGGTGCTTTTCTTATGTGATAGTTATTAGTGAAAAATCTGTTTTTTTTAGGGTTCAAAACTCAATAAATCAAATAATGAAAAAAATCGAAATATTGTTAAGTAGACTGGAAAATGTGGATAGCTTACAGCAACAAGGTCCCGGGTTCGATTCCCGCCCCTTTCTGTGTGGAGTTTGCATGTTCTCCCCGTGTCTGGATGGGTTTCCTCCGGTTTCCCCCATCAACCCAAAACATGCACATTAGGTTAAATCCTCCAGCCAGGTGCTTCTGACCATGAGCCTGGCTCCACATCTGGAGATGGGCCCCCGGGCGCTGCACTGCAGTCGCCCACTGCTCCTGACAGATTGCCCCAGCGGCATCGAAGGATGGGTCAAATGCAGAGGACAAATTTCCCTACGGGGACAATAAAGTTCACCTTAACCTTATCTGTAGGAGCTACTCACTTTGAGAAAATAAGCTGCTCATTAGGGGTGTGACAATATATAGTAGATTTTCCGATATATTGCGATATTTGTGGCTGGCATGATATGGATGAGGACGTCATACATATTAAATAACGATTTCATGAATATTAATGAGGCTGCAGTGCTCCACTGCTTTTACAGTAAATAGAGGCCAGTAGTGGTCAATAATACAGTCAGGACAGTAGAGGGCAGCACTACCATTTTAAGAACTTGGACCAAACACTGTCACACAAATAATTAACTTAATTATAGTGTTTATAGTTTTAAATAAGATTAACTTGCGGTTAATTTCTTCATTTTGGAAACAAATCGGTTGTGTATTTAAATGTCTCGCTCTAGTGGCACAATGACACATTGCACGTACCGGGATGAATCCAGGGAGAAGCAGCTATTGCTCCAATCCCCTCCTCGTAACAGAATATTTACAGCGTTTACAGCGTACAGCCCCTCCCAGCCTGATGCGCGTCAGAGGCTTCTCGACAATTGTCACCAGCGTCTCTGTCTCTGTCCCGGAGGCACGATGCGTCTGGAAGTCCATGAGGCGTTAAAGAGACCATGTAAAATGCAAATATTTGAGGAGCCTGTGATTAATTGGCCTAACATACGTCTTTCTTTCTGTTCTTTCTCCTCTTATGTCTCTTAAATCCTGCGTGTGCTGCTTCATGAATTATAGATTCTGGTATTATGCGGCCTCTTCAGTTTATAGCATTTATTTTATTTGATAATTACATTTTTAATATCTATTCTATGATAATTGTACGCCCTCCTGTGAATCCTTGTTGTTTGGGAGCCTGCTATTGGGTGTTTTGTGTTGTTTTGTTACATTATGTGTAATAATGAAATGAAAAATGGTTCTGAGTCTGAGCTGTTCATTGATTTTCAAAATCTAGAAGGAATTTAAAATTTAAATCGCACCTTCGGGTTATTGCCTTATGACAGATAAGACAAGACACTTCTCAGTTTATCACAATTCATTTTTTATATTGTCAAAATGTAAAGTGACTATGTGAAGAGTGAAATTTTACGTAGTCAATTGAAAGCCTCACGGCGTTAGCTGCTGATGCTACCGTTAGCTTAACAAAAAGTATTCTCACCGACATTTTCGTTTTGCTTAATTTTGGCATATATGTGCGTGAATATTTATTAAAATCACCGTAATCAAAGTAATAATTAAAATAAAAATCTAAAACAATCAGCATCGTGTCTCCAGAGGCTCAGTGTATGCCCATATATGGAACTTCTGGATACATCGTGCCTCCGGGACGCCTCATTTTTTCCCCCAACCCAGTTCTGCCATAAGTCCCACCCCCACGCATTCTCATATTTTAATTTGAATTATTTTTTAAGTTTAGGGTTAGGGTTAAGTTTAGGGTTAGGGTTAAGTTTAGGGATAGGAAAAGGGATGTGGTTATGGTTAGGGCAATGCAGGGGGCGTGGCCATGGCAGAACTGGGTTGGAAAAATTTAAAAGACTCCTCCGGGACGGCCAGGGCAGCGACAGTCTCTCTTAAAATAAACAAGTGTCCAAATCAGGCGTTTCGAGCGTTTCTGAAGCCGGAAAAAGCTGTAGGTGTGAACGCAGCATAAGTGATCTGTCACTATAGCCCCTTTCACTGCTTACATCAGCAGTGACATCAGCTGGAGGCAGGAAGTGAGCAAGAGAAATAAGATTAAACTAAAACTAGCCATTATAAGTGTGAAACTACAACTAAAAAATGGCATCCTGTTGTGGCTTAAGGAGCAAGAACAAGAGGAAGGACATTTGAGACGATGAAATAAGGTTTTATCTGATATTTCCAACAACAGTTAGACATTTGTTTATCGTTGCTATGACAACAGCTACAATGGAAATAGATGGGGGTCTAGATTTCTGCCTCCAGCTAAGCCCGGGATGCTTACAAACAATGAAAGGGTCTATTTAAGAAGAAAATGAACAATGCATCTGAAAACAAATATAAATCTTAAACAAATATGGAGCGTGCAGTTATTTATGAAGTCAAAATGTTGAAAAAGATAAAAACATTGCTCATGTTAGTGATATATGGCGTATGTTATTATGTGCAATATATCGATTATCGCGAGCCATATATTATGTATCGTATCGGATCGTGAGGTACCCAGATACAGTATGCGTGTTTAGCTGCTGATTTCACCAGAAAGAAAATGAACATACAGAGTCCCCACTTGCAGACAGTGTTAGTGCTTTAGTTGGCCTTTAATTTAATATCCCTTTATGCAGTTAAACCCATAAAGTGGACTAAAAGGTTGTATTTTCCCATTGTGGGGTTATTTTCTGTTTTACATGCAGTACAGTTATTCCAAAGAAAGAGCAAAAAAAAAAAAAAAAACACTGCATGTGAAGCTCTGATCCCGGTGATGCTGCAGCTCCATGTGTGACGTATTAATAATTTATCAGCCGAGTGAAGTTTGACTAAAATTTGACCCAGCAGCACCAGTCAGAGCCATCAATCGAAGGGAAAGCGCTACTGGGAATTTGGGCTGTGTGAAGTCAAAGCGTTTGTTTTCTCTCCTCTCCGTCGGCTCGGAGCCACCAGACGAGATGTGAGCTTTAATTTTCAGCCAAATTTACTGTTCAGTCGATGAGCCCGCTCTAAACAAACATTGGCTGAGTGGCTGCTCCTGGTCGTGACACATCTGCCTCACTGTTTGGAATAATTAAAAATGAGTGGAAATCAGCTGTCTGCCTCCTGTGACTGGTGGAGGCTTTCATATTGGAAAAAGAAAGATCAGTGGGAGACCATTACAAAAAGGATTCTGCCCGGTGTTAAGAGAGAAACTGAAGGAAAAGCCATGTATCCAATCTGCCAGTTTGCTCTCTTAACGTGTGCTTTCATCTGGAAACACACAAAAAAAAACCATAGTAAGTTTTTATTGTTTTGAGTAATTAACTTTCCCCTATAGATTAATAAGGGAACTTCAATTTCAAAGCTTGATTTTTTTTTTTTTCCGCAATCTACAATAATCAAAGGACATCTTCTCCACTCAAATGCCGTCTTCCCACGTAGCTCGCTTGCAGTCCTCGGATTCACCTGTATCTACCCTACCCTGGAGGTCTTGCTTTTCCACATGACGGGTGGGCTGCTCTTTAGGGGGCGGGGTTCACTGGCTGCGGCTCCTCGGGAGAGAGAGGACACACACAAACACCGCCATGTAATAATGACGATGAGAAAACTGTGGATAAATACTGCCTTTTGATGGAATCATATGAAATCGTTCTGAAGCTCCAACACAAAAACTAGAGAAAAGAAGCGGCTAAAAAACGATTCATGAATGTAAGCTATGTGCTAATGTTATGCTAACAGCAGCTAAACTTGTGCTAACAGCGGCTAATCCCATTGATCGGCAAAGATCACTTTTTACAACCGTAGTATAATGTTAGGACCTGGCTGTTCGTGCGAGGGCTGTCCTCTCTCTCCTCTGACAAATCAGAGGCCAGCAGTCTGTTCACCTCATGCTAGTATCAGTTCAGCTCGCTTTGACCCAAGGCTGAAGACGGGCCCAAAACTTGAGCCTGATCCGCGTCTCGCATGTGGAAGCAAAAGACTAAGCGGGTAGACCAGGCACTGGGCCGGAACTCCCAGTGGAAAAGGGGTAACAGTA
>OMNZ01021348.1:5459-21247 GCA_900303255.1 Lesueurigobius sanzi | reverse complement strand
ACAACATTGTACGATGACTCAAATATATGTGAAAATCCTGCTGTAGTGAAATTTGCATTGTACATGTGTTATGTGCAAACTACAACAGACGCTGTGCTAACAAATGCTAAAAACAATAGCCCTCATTCATTGGTGATAAACTCAGACTTTGTAACTGGAACGTCCTCAACTGGGATGTGACGTCATTCCGAGCTACGACTTCAAACCTCCGAGGTAAAGGGAACGCAGCATTTGACCCAAGGCTGAAGACGGGCCCAAAACTTGAGCCTGATCCGTGTCTCGCATGTGGAAGCAAAAGACTAAGCGGGTAGACCAGGCACTGGGCCGGAACTCCCAGTGGAAAAGGGGTAACAGTAGCACCAAACTTGTCGTGTATTTAATATTTTGATTGCAACACCGCGGTGCTTTCGCTTCACAGCAGTCCTCAAATAGTGGGGTGCGCCCGGTGTGCTTCCTATACGCTGGTCACGCGCTGTGCTTAGGGCACCAAAGCTTCGAGGGGCACCACCTTGACGACTGATTGAATGACTTTGCACAATATTTGCGCTGTTGTTTTTAATACAATTGACAAAACGGCCTTTTAATTCAATGAGAGCGAGGAGGAAGAGTCACAGAAGCTTCTGTCAATGCGGCCAATGATTAACACACAGAGCTTAGAGTGATGCGTGCGGCACGTTTCCCCGTTCATACAACAGACATGACGTAATAAGTTCATTAGAAATGTTTTCTTCTTCCTAAGGGGGGCGCAACAGAAAATAATTGAGAAACACTGCTTCACAGCAAGATGGTCCCAGGTTTGTTAGGACCTTTCAGCAATGTTGTACTGACTTCTTGGTCTGATCAGGACAAAACTCGACAAAACATGATTAAATAACCGTAATAAAGGGTGAACTTGGTCTCTTTTTTAACTTGGACATAAAAATGTTGACCCCTGCATGAAAAATCCATTTTTACCTTAATGTCTTTCCACTCTTTAATACTAATCGGTATGATCTGAAACTGAAAAAAATAAAGCCACGGATATAACAAGACCTATAAAAGAAACGGCCATACACTTAAACGATAAGAAATACCATTTCAGTCTACCAAATGAAATGGGGCCCATAACCCTGCGTGCACATGATCATAAAGAAATGCAGTGTTGTATTACAGTGGGTCTTCATGATCAATATTGCACTGTTTGTCGGAGCGCCAACACCAGAGCATAATCATCCTGCCTGCTAATTGTTGTCTAGACAGTTGTTTGATAGAAAACTCCACTAACAAGGCAAAAGATGCAAAAGCCGTGGACCTGATGAACTTCAAAGCTCGATAATAGTCCTCTGGTGGTTTATGTACACTCATTTTGACGCAGTAATAGGAGAACATTGACTTGTGCTTCTTGGATGTTCACACAATCACTTTAAAAATGAACAATAATGGGTTGCATTCACTTGACATCCCAACATTGTAAAGAGCCTGTTGATGCAGACGGCAAAGTGTCATATAAGAAAGGCTAATGAGGAAATAATAACTTTCTCACTCCTTTTAGACATTTTCTGGACTATAAGCATGTTTAGCAGACATGGTAGCACAGCGGTTAGTGCTCGTGCTTGACAGCTAGAAGGTCCCGGGTTCGGTTCCCGGGCTGGATGGGGCCTTTCTGTGTGGAGTTGGCATGTTCTCGCCGCGTCCCCGTTTCCCCTACCACTAAAAACATGTACAATAGATCAGGATGAATGAGAGAGAGTTTGTAAGTTCAAGTGTGGGACATGGCCATGGCTACGATACGGAGTGGTGTGTTTACATGCATGGATCTCATGTGTGTTCATTAACATGCACTGTCCCAACCAAATACAGATATAAATATATATAGTAAATGCATAAAGTCAAGTCAAAATGGTGTGTTTTGACCTGTGGTGGTTAAAGTACTTCATTCCATCACTTAAGTAAAAGTACAGATACTAAATAGTCGAAAAGTGAAAGTTGACTAGTGAAAAATTGAGTTCAGTTAAAGTACTGAAGTATTTGATTTATAAAGTACTGAAGTATTTGAAGTACAAAGTACATTCCATTGGGTGTTGTGATTTATAACGTTGTCGCTTCAAAAACATGAAACATACTGTATATACTATAACACACAATACTTCTGAAGAGTCTTTACCTCTTCAGTTCACTCTGGTTTAACTTGTGTAGATATAAAATACCAAAGGGTAGGAAAATATACTGTATAAACATGTATATATTAGTAAAAACTTTAGGGACAAACCCTTGTATGGTTAGTGGCATTGCATTGTACATGGCACAGCGCCACCTTCTGTTCTGGAGTGGACATGATAATGCTATCGAATCAACTTGTCTGCACTCCAAAAGTAATATCGGCTGTAGTGCAGTGAGTTGGGCTCCTGCTGCAGTCCCCGACAGCCTCATCGACCAACCAACAGGAAACCAAATTACGTCAAATGCTTTGTGTCCGGAGGCTGTGACAACCTTGTCAAACACTGGAAGGAGGAGGACGGTCAGTGGAAGGCGGATCAGAAGCTGGAACCCACAGTGACTGTATGTCCACTACTTACAAATGTAGTGGAGGAGAAAGTATTATATTTGTTTGTCACATGTAGTGGAGTAATAGTAATAAGTTGTCAACAAAAATACTACTCAAGTAAAGTACATTCCCTGTGTATGTACACATTTGGGCCTTTGTCCCACATTGTTCTTCCATGTCTCTGAATCTTTATTAGGTATAAATTACATCCATATTTCAGCATTTGTGGAGCAGTCGGTGAACGAGCAGGTATTTCCCCCTCACTGCAGCTTCCAACGTGACCGTTTGTAAGCATTTCCAAAGATGACATTTGCATCTATAGTTTCGATTTAAAGTGGTGGGTAGGTAGGAATTCTACTGTGGTAACCATCAAAATGCAGATTTTCCCACTTGGTTCATGGCTGTAATTACTCACTCTAACCACATGAAACAAAAACTGGCATGAAGTTCAATGTCGTCTCTGTTTGCACTTATTAACTAAGTTCTAATCATTTTCTCATAAAAGTCTAAAAGTTGTGAAAATAATGTAGCCAAAAGATGAATATGGCAAATCTGGAGGCCCCAATCTCTAATGGGCTAAACCTTTGTAAGTTTTCTCATTGGAGATTTCCTTCAAAACAGTTTCTCTCCCAGAGCTGTGTTGGCCCCTGCGTCATCCGAGATAATGACCACAATCTAGAACAGTAAAGAGCGAGTCATTCAGCAAATTGTCAGAGCAGACGGTGAACTCATAACGATCCAACCCCTATAGATTATTGTGCCGAGCTTTATCCAGTCATTACATACAACTGGAAATGATTGCTACTTGACAAGTCTCAGTGGCCTCACCTCCAGAGCCAGCAGCTTCTCACTGGGCTTGATGTGCCTCTGGATCTCGCAGGCCACTGGCTGGATCACCTTAATTCCGTCTTCGTAGAACACGTAGAACATGTTTCCGATTCCCAGACCTGGAAAACGAAAAACACTTTTTTCAATTTCAGGTACAATTGCATCAAAATGACCCGACAACACACCTCCTATCTTCTCCCAGCTAATATATTCAGTCCTACTTTTAATTAACATACTTTTGTCACTGACTAAATTCATGAACCAAAAGTAACTAATGACTAATACTATGATTAGTCTTCATTCGTCGGTCGGCAATTACTGTAAATTAGAGTCAAGCTCCAGATGAAACATTTTGAATTTCCTTTTCTCTTTTTCAAATAAATACAAATTGATTATTGAGGAAACAAATCCGGTCTGTTTGTTTGCTACAAAGTCCCTGAAGCTATGAAATTTGAAAAACAGAATTTGTAACAGCCTTAACAGATCTTTTTGTTCGGACAAAGCAAACTTAAGAATTATTTTTGCTAATACAGAAAAGTGTCTACATGTCTAAATTTTGACGGCCGACCCAGAGTTATCGACTGGTTTTTCCCTTTTGAGGAGAGATTTGGATGTTTGAGCACTCTCGTTTGATTAAATTAAGAGTTTAGCAGTGCTTTTTAACCGAATACTGGATGTATTTTTAACACCTGTGCACTGTTCACCATCATGGAAGAAGTCAGCCACTAACTTGAGAAGAGTACTGGCCCTTGAGAAGAGATTTGGAAGAATTGTGCGTGGAAACTTTTTCGAACACCTTTGAATGTATTATACAGGCTGTCCATAAAGTCTCTTACAATTTAAACATTTATTACAAAGGCAGTTGAAAAGAAATCTTAACCAGATTTGTTTTATTGTAATCAGTGGTTGTCAAAGTTTGTTTTTTATTTATTTATTTTTTGCCTCTTTTAACACCTCTATATGGGCGCAATGGGTTGCACGAAGCACATCAAGACGGTATTCGATTTCATAGTGTTCATCGTCAATGGTGGCAATGGCATCAGAAATCTTTTGGTTTTTGCTAATGTCCTGTATCTTTAACATAACCCCATAGAAAGAAGTCCAAGGCAGTGATATCTGGCGTTAGGGTTTGATAGTGAATAAATCTGTAACATTTCAAATTTCATCTAGTTTTTTGGGGTTGAAAATTCAATAAATCCGGCAAGAAGTAGAGATTGAAAAATAGCTCAGAGGAAATCTTAAAAATAGTAATTAATTAGTGGACAGTTGGTCGCAAAAAATGGCCTTTGAATAATTCACAATTTCCCATATTAGCCTAAGGAGAAATGTCTGTGTAAGTTCTCAGTCGTACAAGAGTTGTCCATCGTAGGCAAAGATTCCTCAGTCTTCATCTGTACTCTGTAGTTGAAGCTCTTTATCCAAAGAACCTGCTGACGAAGTTCTTCGGATAAAGAGCGAAACGTCCTACACTTCAACTACAGAGTACAGATGGAGACTGAAGAATCTTTGCCTGAGGAGAAATGTTGAATCATTGCAATAATTAACCACCTTACTGTCAAGATTAGAAGTAGTTGTGCCTGCAGTGTCTTGCTTCACACCTCTGACAAAATGGGTCTAACCTATCAACTCCACTAATAAATTACTTTTGAGACGTACCTTCTTCGCGCCACAGAATGTTCGCCACTGGGAGGGAGACAGAAAGAAAGAAAGAAAAGAGGAAAAGCACAGTTGAAAATAAGTGCAAGGATCAATAGGTTCCCATTGCGAGAGCACACAAACACTAACTCGCAGCCGGGCAAAGGCGGAATCATGAAACTTTTATGGAGAGTGTCTCTCCGACGGCAAATGCAGCAAACAATCGATCGAGCCCTCTGCACGGAAATAATTTGATACCAAACACTGGAAAATGGAGCGCGGTCGACAAAGTACAGTAAAGAGCTGGATGGATTTAAGGAGGCAAATAGAATGGCTGAGTAAAGAAATGGGGAGATAGTGGATGGTGCCAATCAATATGGTTTCGGTGAACTCAGGGACTTAGACGCTCATGAGTGCTTGAGACAACATGATAGTAGCAAATTAGAAAGGATTACAGAGGCGCAAATTGGGTGTGGATTGAAGTCACATACTGTACATGTGTGTTGATGAATGAGGCGCATGCCAGAGTCGGAATTCTCAAGGATGGGCATAATGTATTCCCCGAGATTTGGTTTGGTGTGAGACATTTATAATTCAGCTCTGAAATGTTTGGGAAATGACTTTTTCAGCAACACGAAAATAGGACGTGTTGGGACTCTGCCATATGTACAGTATGAGTGAAGCAAGGAATATCTTTGACAACAGGAAGTTGGTGACACGACTGTCAGTCTGACTCTGACCGGTGCATACTGTTGTTGTCTCTTCACTCATTAATACCTTATCATTGTGCGTCAGCAAAAAGGACTAAACGGTGTGAGTTAGAGGTCAAAGAAGTTATAGGAAATATCTCCTGTACTTGAGAGATTGTGACCGGTGGAGTGAACATGTTCTTGTATGAATCATGTGTGGGAGAGAGAGATTAGTGTTGGTTGAAGGCGGCGTAGGCATAGTTTGATAGCCAAACTTCCATCACCGCAGGCATCTGTAGCTGCAGACGTTGTAAATGATTAGTCTGCTGATGTGCACCCAAAACAACACAATCATATTAGCACATTCACAAGTTGGGTGAGGTGTCTTGCCTAAGGACACATAACCCACAGTAGACTGAGTGGGGCTCGAACTGCAAACTTTGAATTAATGGCTTCTCTATCAACGTATTCTGCCCGGAATTACTGTTCAAAACACACAACTACACATCAAAATAAGGCTTTGGAGTCAAATTTCATACAGTATGTCACATTTATACACATTTAACTTATGTGCACCATGATACATAGAGCAATGAAGATGTTGAACACAGTCTGCAAAGTGCAAACATTAATCTAAGTCAGACTGTGAAAACATGACCATAGCAATGACTAGCTGAGAGAAGTCTAAAGCCTGATGCACTCTGCAAAACATGTAGAATGTCCAGCCGTGAGCCTTCACACTGCGATGATTCTCGCTCGTTTCAGGCTCCAGACGGTGGTCTGGTCGACAGGTTCCTGGTTCCTTGGACTTTACATTGAAACTTTTTGCCGCTGTTCAAGTCATTGTTGGACACAAGCTCCACGTGTTTTACATAAACACAGTCCTATGTTTGTGTAGGTTCTCAGGAGAACCTCTAGCCTTTTATAATATGAATAGGCTACAGGTTCTCCTACCTTTAGCACCAAGAGAGGAGGGACTTAGAGGTTAACTCCTCCTGCTGGTTCACTCTTAAGAGACCCACAGCGTGCTCAAGTCTTTAGTAGCTGATGACGATCTTTGGACTAGGATCGAAACGTCCTACACTTCAACTACAGAGTACAGATGAAGACTGAAGAAATTTTGCCTACACAGTCCTATGGTTTACCTTTCGCTAATGTCGCAGTATTCAAAATATAGGGGCAGGATCCTCCTCTGTTTATTGTATAGATCTGTATAGATATAATACAATATTCAGACAAAACTGCGTTCATTTTCTTTCTTTGTATAGAGATCATGTCACCGACACTACCTGCCCATGGCCTAATACACCATTTTTATTTCTTAAAAATACCTCAAATGGGGGAAAACGTTGGAGACGCATGCATTACACGATATACCTACTGTACCTGCAATCACCAATTGACATTGCAATACAAGCAAAATGTGTTAACCTTATCATCTTCTCATTCTATATTATCAAATTATGAATCATTCCATTATGGCACACTCCCATTTCATGCATCTGCATATGTCCATAGTAATTCAGCCAGTCAATTAGCCATGGTCTTTGTCACTCTGGCTTTTTAAACAGTGACCTTGCCCCTCCATTGTCTGCCCGTTCCCTGCTCTCCCCCCTCGGCTTCCATCCAATTCCACCATTTTCAGCCTTTTTCTCCCCGCACAAAACCAATCTCCCGCCCAATTCACATCCGATTCTAATCTGGCCCCCATTGCAATGCTCATTCCCTCAGCTTCAGCGGGGGGAGAAGACAAAGCCGGCCAGACAACGCCGTGCCATTAGTCAGGCTTAATCTTTCAAAAGTGCTTTGTGGAGGGTTTTGCCCAGCCAGTCCTGCATACCTTTTACCTCATTAAAAGTTCGGACAAAAAGTCGCCCAACACAGGTACGAGAAAGGACAAGAGGACCAATGCAATGCAAGTTAAGATCTACTGTGGTTTGGGGTGAGAGATAGAGAAAATCAACGCCTTAAGACATCAGCACAGAACATTTAGGATGAGACGCGGCAAAGATGGAAACAATGATTTTTCATGCAGTGGTCAATTTTGACTATAACCAAACTCACTCTTTACAATGTTTAATTCATGACATTACTCATCAGATTTGCTGCACGCTGCCATGTTTCCCACACGTATGCACAAGGGTTTCATTGCACGCAAACCAAATCTCTACTTATAGACCTACAGCCTCAGGGCTGGAGTGTTAGAGACATAACTAGCAGTACCCTACTGTATCCAAGAAATGTGCACCACTGCTTCTTGTAAGTTATTATCTGGGAACCATGACTGAAGACAGCATGTTAACAAAGGGGAGTAAAAACCACCTGAGGACCTTCATTACAATCTACACCAGGGCTCATGAATTAAAATCCACCAAGGTCCATTTTGAAAAAAAATATTGGCAAGAAAAGGTCTGAAACATACGGAGTCAATTCACGGTTATGGGAATAATACTTTGTAATAGGTCATGAGTAATACTTTTTTCTTAAAATAATAAAGCTGTGTTTTAAAATATTAATTATAACCTGATATTTGTTTTTATTCTGATAAAATACATTTCAGCTTCTAAAAAGCACCTAATGTGTAATGAATTGACACATGCTGCCAATGCAGACAGTGCAGTGGGGAGTGAACAGGAGAAGCACAAAGTCCTGCTTTAAACCTGGTTCAGTCTGGGTTTGGGGCTGGTATAGACCTGGTTTAGTCCTGGTTCATTGCCTTCCTCTGATTTTTAAAAACAACCTTGAAACATCACTGTTGCTACACTGCAATATTTGCAGTGTGCACATCATTTCATTAGATAATTAGGGTCTGCTTGGTTTAAAACTTTAGCGACCTTAACTAAGTCATTTCTTGACCGTTTTGAGCTAAACTAAAAGTGGCATGCAGATTAAACTGGGCAATAGGCACAGCTCGTCTGGAGAGAGAGGTCGAAGTCCTACATTTTACTGTCATGTATTAAGCAACTAAGAACCACAACGAGCCTGCGGGCGGAACTGCGCTGATGTTGCTAGGCAAGTATTTGGGCCGCTGCTAAAATCTGGGCCTAAAATCTTGCAATACATTTTTTCCTCTTATAATCAGCAATCTACAGCAAATGTCACTTCGAGACATTTACAGAGTCACTCTTGCATACTTTTACGTCATTAAAAGTTTGATCAAAAGCCTATGAACAGAGGTGCGAGAAAGGACGAGAAGCCCAAACGGGAAAAACAGTGCAATTTATTTCAGATATTGCAAAAACGGAGTGAAAAAAAAAATTGAAATATGGTGCAGAGATGGGATCTTGTGTGCCCGGGCCCTTTGCAATAGTCTGTAGTATTGATGCTATTCATCACTTGGCAGGAGGACTGTGGATGTTGTGCGCGTACAAGAGACCCATACATCAACTTCATCATCCATACCCGCAAAAAAACAGGCCGGCTGCCACTGTACGCTGCAAGTTCACTCCCTCCTCTTGTAATAACTGTGTTTCCAGCGGCGCCTTCTGAAGATGACCCGTTCGTTCGATCAAAGTGATGACATTATTTGATTCAATTTTTGATTTTCAAGAAGAGACGAAGCAGTTGTTATGAGTAAAGAAAAAAAGGAGATGGATTGGTCTGAAAGTTAAAGCAAGGGTTGCATTTTGTTGGTTTGGAAATGCTATTTGCTGATCTACAATGGCTTATTCAAAGTTTCCCTTGACCTCCGTTCCTTTAAGAGCCTTCTCCTATAGCTCCCCATTGAAACAAATCTCCACTCCCTTTCCGTGGGTGTAGCTACAAGAGTGTGGATCGGGCCAGTTTTTTCTGTCCGACACCGGCCCTCACCCGACATACCAGTGATCGAATCCGACCCGAGCCCGATAGGCTTTGACCTATTTGTGTCCGAGTCTGACCGAGGTCCGACACAATTAAAATCACAAAATTTTCTTAAGCCTCAATGACACAGTAGGATATTGTTTGTGTAGAAAGTCTGATTTTACCAATGAAATTCAGCCCAGATGAGTAGCGCGCATCCAGCCACAGACAGCACACGGAGCAACAAGTCTGACCACGTCGTCTGACTCTAGCTCTGTCCTTCTCAAATAGTGGAGCGCCACTTTGAGTGGAAAAATAGAGAGAGTCATTAAGATAAGATAAGATAAGATAGTTTTTTATTGATCTCACAATGGAGAAATTTACTTGTCACAACAGCTCTTAGGACAGTATCACACAGGGGGGTGCACAAAGTCAGGAAAAGTGTCATCAAAGAAGCAAAACAACAGGTAATAGTAATAATAGTAACAATAAAATAAAATAGAATAAAGATAGTCTCTTAGCATCTCTCTGTAAATAAACTGTACAAACATCTCTTAATTATCAGTCACTCTCGCTATTTTACAGCGAGAGTGACTGATAATGAGACAAACAACAATCTCCCTAAAGCTAAGACAAGGAAATATGATGAATATACGATGGGACACGAGGAAAGACCAGGGGAGGAAAGACGGAGCCCCCATGCGCAAAAGTACTAGGTTAAACTCCCACTACTTTCAAGCGTGCTACATTTAGCGATTAAATGCAACGCTAAGGGCCAACTATAGCAGAGAGCCATCACATGGCTCTGTGCAGCCCCCGCGGTGGAAAAGTCTGCACACACAAAACAACGGGGACTCTTTCCAAAGTTGCCAGTTAAAGTTAAAGAGGCCCAAGTTAAAGAGGGCGAGGCCCATTTTAATTTATGGCACGCTGTGTGTCCGACTCTGACCCGAGCCCGAACATAAGTTCTATAAATAGAGTCTGAATCTAACCGAGTGTCGGACATCGGTTGGGTTTCCACACTCTAGTAGCTACTGTTGGACATTGAACATGTTATTTTGTAGTAGCGAAGCTCCTGTGGTATTTTTGCCAGTGGGAGCTAACTGACTGAAGGTAAGGAGAGCGCTTCCAGGTTACCTTGGGCCACGGGTTTGTAGAGATTGGAATAGCATCGAATGGCTCAAAACAGAACTCCAAGTATGTTTTGATGAAGGAAAAAGGTATAATATGGCAAAAATGTTGATTTTTATTCATAAAATCCAATTTTTAAGATTGATATCCAAAGGCTGGGGAACACAATTGGAAAGAGTCTTCAAAAATAACCTACACACAAAAGAAAGTCCCCCGAGTTGGATTCCTAGGGGTTGTTTACACCTCTACGAAACAAACGTTGGTATCGGAGGCACATTTTACACTACAACGCACATTGTGTCCTCTGACTCCGGGCTCCACTGCAGATCATGGAGGAGGTAGCTTCACGTCTCTCAGCCGCTCTGGACAGAACAAGGGCCCCAGACTGAAAACTGAGTCACGATCGATAAATATTTGGTTTTCTGGCTCCTCACATTTAGTCAAGTATCGGTCTGTAAATAACTTGTCATTACTTAGTTTTACTTTAGAGCGCACCAGACTTGCCTCAGTAAGCCACAACACCCAAAAGTTTTCAGGAAGTTGAAACAGTGAAACTATCTTCCTCTGTCTGGGCGCTTTCTGTGTGGAGTTTGCATTTTGTATCCACGAAGCCTTTCCAATTCTGAAGTTGCGCTCACCAGAAAACTGGAATAGCTCTCCTGAAGGCTCCGGAAGGTATGACTAATACATTAACCCCAGCCATTAACCCTCTCCTCTTGCTTACAATACAGGCAATTTCAACATTCAATTGTCAACCTATCCAAACCTTGTTCTCTTTATCTCCTCTCTGAAGGAGAAAAAACAATTCTAAAAAGAAAGTTCTTCATGAAACAGAATTGAAGATAGATAGATAGATAGATAGATAGATACATAGATAGATAGATAGATAGATAGATAGATAGATAGATAGATAGATAGATAGATAGATAGATAGATAGATAGAGATGGATAATATCTAAAAACTGTAATTATAAAAGAGGTAGTATAAAAGTGCAAATAGCATAAGTCAGTTATTATATAACCAACATTAAAAATACATGAATCAAATCAAATCAGTCAGTTGTTCAGCAGTCTGAATGCAAAGGGGAAAAAACTGTCAAAGTATCTTGTGGTCCTGCATTGGATGCTACCCTGAAGGCAGCAAGGAGAAAAGTGCATGGTTTGGATGTGAGACATCCCGAATAATGTTCTAAGCCCGGGAGACACATCGCTTTGTGACGATGGCTTGAATTGAGGGGAGAGAGGACCCGATGATTTTCTCTGCGGTCCTTACCACTCTCCTCACATTGAAGGCCATTTAACCCAACTCCTATTCTTCAGTTCAATTTCTCCCCAAAACAACTTTTTTGTCAAAACCTTGAAAACACAAACACACACAAACGCATATTCTCGCTCTCTGAACATCACCGTCGCTCAAAGGAAACTCATGGGAAATAAAAAAGTGAACAGACCAAATAAAATCACATTGATTGTGTTTCAGCTTTAACAACAAAGTTCATGATTTTTATAAGAAAATGCACACTGATGCAGCACACTTTTTGATTTCGGCCATTTGTCATGAACGGTGTGCTGTCACTGGAGAAAAAACATACCATAGGCGAGTGGTGATGTCACCTAAAGGCATGATTTTTCTTCCCTCGAAAGCTGGCCTTTATAAATATGTGTGGCGAGTCCAAACTCTCTGTCCATATTAAATGTGTTTCCAGCGGGCATCGAGCATTAGGAAGGTCCCAGGCAGACGATGGACTGTTCTTTATGCCTGTCAGCGAGGTTACATAAACTCAATTTGTTTACAAGAGCATGCCATGGCACAGCGGGCCTAACAGCCTGTGGTCACCGCTATAGTGGCATGGTACTGCATAGAAAACATGTTTAATTAGGTGGGGAAGGATGTCTGCAAAATGTGGCTGCCGAATCTGAGGATTATCTTATGGATTATTTCAGAAAACATAGCCCGCAGTGTGTTGGAATTGGAGCATAATTCAATTCAATTCACACAGTTTACTGACAAAAGTAAGACTTTGAGAAAGTATTTTTCAACACGGGGCAGAACAAGTTATGAAAGATAGAATCAAACCACAATAAGAACAACAACATGTTTGTCATTTAGCTCAAGGTGAGTGCCCAACGGCCTTTGGTCAGCCTAGAGCCTGCATGAACGGTAAATAGGTCTGCCTTGGTCTGCCTCCTCCGCTGTGGAGTTGCATACTACACAGCAAGCTAGTCATGGTTGTCCCCATTTGGACATGGATCCTAGTGGCCTCTGGTCAGCCTCGAGCCTGCATGAACACTTCAGTCTGTTCCTTTTTCGTTCACATTGGGACATGGCCTAGTGCAGGGGTCACCAACCCTATGCCCGCGGGCACCCAGGTGCCCTTTGGGGTGTCCCCAGTAGCCCTTGAAACATTTTCTAAAAACAGTTAATTTTCAAGCAATCTGATTCTTAAAAATACCATTATTTCTGTTCTTGTGACTATTTGTATTAAAGACTGAATTTGACATGATATGGTTAAGATCCAATTATTAAACAGTGCAGTTTTAACATAGGCAAATATTCTTCAGTCTTCATCTGTACTCATAGTTGAAGTGTAAGACGTTTCGATGGTTTCCTCTTCCCACAAGCATGTCAAATCTACTCATTTTGCTGAGGAAGATTTTGGATACAGATCGAAACGTCTTACGCTTTAACTACAGAGTACAGATGAAGACTGAAGAAACTTTGCCTACAATGGACAACTCCTGCACGACTGAGAACCTACACAGAGTGCAGTTTTAAGTCTTGTGGATACTTTAGTATGCCCTAGTGCCCTCGAACAACTTAATGCTCTTGAAGTAGCCCTCAGCTCTAAAAAGGTTGGTTACCCCTGGCCTAGTGGGGGCCGAGCTGGTTGCCCGAGGGCCTGCTTGGGTGGGCGGGCGAGGGGGAATGATTCTTGGTATGCGTGGGTACGTGTGTTAGTCGGGTGCGTGGGGGCATCATTGTGTGCCTTTTGGCTTTGTGTGGCTTAGTGTCTGTGGGAGTCGGGGGGATTGAATGGGGAAGGGGGATTGATGCCGTGTTGTTAAATGCTGTGTGTTACATTCTTGTATGAAAAGCGCTCTAAGCAAAGATTGATTGATCATATCTTTTGCATTTGACAGAAGCTCAGCAAATAAACAGTTGTGATTGGATCTGACGGTGGGAAAAATAGTAAGAGTAGCTTTAATTAAATGTAGTTTAATCTATTGTCTTTTGACAAAAATGTTATTCAGTCCAACAATTGTTTTTAGTTTTAGCCTAATTTTAGTCAAATTTTAGTCGACTAAAACTAAAATGTATTTAATCAACATTATATTTACTATTGTAATCAAACATATTTATTGATATTCTTTGCTTCATGGAGCTTCCCACACAAGAGTGATACAAATGATACATCTCTGCCGCTCCGCTAGTGTCTCCCAGAAACTAAATGACCTTATTTGGATTACAGCGTCTTGATGGTTGCATCACATGGACCAAACATGTCGATATTTGTGAATGTAGGAAACACAGTGGACCACAGTGAGGTTCAAGTGATTTCTTGACCAAGTCTGACCCGCACACTGCCAAAACATCAAAAAATAACTATTGTAAAGAAGGACTTTGGTCTATTTTTTTTTATTTGACTAAAATGCACCGCCGCATAACACAATCGATGTTCTCACCTGCCGTGTCTCGCCTTAAACCGTTTCACACCAATTGCGGCTGTAACTCATTTGTGAAGAGAAATGGGTCTTTAGCTGCAGAGCGGGTATGCAGCATGTCTGTGCGTCGGTGCCAGGAGGATTCGCCGCTGCCAACAGCCACTTAGAGCGCATCCGGGCCGCAATGAAGACGCCCCAGCCCCCTCCTCC
This sequence comes from Lesueurigobius sanzi, assembly GCA_900303255.1. Lineage (NCBI taxonomy): Eukaryota > Metazoa > Chordata > Actinopteri > Gobiiformes > Gobiidae > Lesueurigobius > Lesueurigobius sanzi. The sequence goes on along the minus strand of OMNZ01021348.1, from coordinate 6,787 downwards.
AACAATCCCTCTGGCTCCTCACCAACACCTGTGAACTCCAATATCAGCACATCCTAATCAATGCAATTTCCCCAGTACTTTCAGCTGTCCCGCTCTCTCAATACTCCCTCTATCCTATTACAGACCTGCTGCCTCCAACACTCTTCCCATTGTCCTCTATTGATTCTCAGCTAATGGCTGCACTTTGTAATCAGAATACATTGAAAGTTGGCTAACTTTTGTACAGAGACTGAAGAATGTGCCCTTACATTCCTCAACAACAAAACCCACTCAAAAGAACAGAAGAAACAAGGCCCTCTCTGGTAAAATGCTTTTCTAATCGTAGACTCCTTGGAGGTCCAGGAAGCGATCCTCTATTTCAAACCTTTGAAAAGTTTTCGATTTTTTTCTACAAAATATAGAAAAGATAGTATCCTTCTTAACTTCATCCCATTACAGAACTGCTTTTTTCTCTTTTGAGTTAACAGACATTCTCTGCATAGACTTATACCTCAGTGTATGCTGATTATTGGATACATTTTAACTTCTTCAGAGTTGCCTGGCACACCAGCCTGGCTTCCTCCATGCATCACATATCTGGGAAGATAGTCTGGGAGTCCGTGGTTGGGGCAGCAGTTCAAATCGAGACTCGAGGCGGGACTAGCAAGCCCAGAGGAAACCAATCACGGAAACACAGATGTGACATGAATGCACAGCGGTCAGGGTGAAATTCTGGAGCTGAAAACTACGTATCGCAAACTGCCGCCTCCTGTGTGATTGGTCGGGCTGGATTGGTTAGGGGATTTCGGCCATTCAAACCGCAGAGTACCAGACTGTATTCCCATGTGTGTGATGCATGGAGGAAGCCAGGCTGTCTTCAGAGTGCCTTGGATCTGTAACTTCCTCGATACATGAATGAGAGCCATCCACTCATGTGCTCTCACTGGTAATGAAAATATATTAACTCATATTAGAAAGCAAATATTTATTTTACAGATAGCACTTTGTTCAGGTTGATATGATCTAATTCAAACACCTTTGTAAGGCTTACAAATGTACTTAAAAACAATATATTGGCTGCATCAACAGAGTGCAGCTGCATTTAGCACTTCTATGCCATCACAAGCTGTCTCCAACACTCAGGCCCGTCGACAGGGGGGGGCAAAGGGGTATGTTGTCCCTGGGCCTCAGGACCAGGGGGGCCCAGCAAGGAGCCCACATTATATTTTCCCTTGTTCTGCATGATTCTTTTTTTTTTTTTAATATCATTACTTGCTTTGACATGTCTCTTCACTGCAAAAAGTGATCTCTTGATAGGTTAAATTTGCTTGAATTCATAATATTTTACC
>OMNZ01021343.1:76988-89614 GCA_900303255.1 Lesueurigobius sanzi | reverse complement strand
TGAATCTGGATTAAACCAGGACTAAACTAGCCTTAAGCAGAGACTGAAATCAAGGTCTAAACCAGGACCAAACTAAAAAGGACTAAACCAGGGACAGAATGAAACGACGATTACCCTGGACTAAACCAGGATTAAACCAGGACTAAACCTGGTTTAATCCTGAATCAGAAATAAACCAAGAGAAAACTGCGTTAATCAAGTCTAAACCTGGACAATATCACAGACTGAAACAGGATTAAACCAAGAGGAAAGCATCGTAGGCAAAGATTCTTCAGTCTTCCTCTGTACTCTGTAGTTAAAGTGTAGGACGTTTCGCTCTTTATCCAAAGAACTGTGTCAGCAAATGATAGATCTTCATCTAAATCCAAGAAGAAGCAGATGGTTTTAGTCGCTTACAATATACACATGAATTGTGAGAAAATCAAAATCGTGATTTAAGGTAAAGAAAAACGTGATAAGATTGTTTGGCCATATCGCCCAGCCCTAGTAGCCTGATTTGAAATGTGGCATTTGCATCAGTGCACTATAGTCGGTTGTGCATGGGGAATTGTATAAGGTGTAAGGTAAGAGGCAAATGTTTGCAAAATTCCAGCATAAGAAAGGCCACAAAGCATATAGCACCTTTTCAGCATTCCTTTTCCATAAGTCTAAGATAAACACAGTCCATGTGCTAGGAACCCTACAGCCGATAACATAAATTTGAGTGCATTCGTCAGTGTGAAAGGGCATTTTGCTCACCATTTGGCTCCCCTCTCCATCAGTGCATGTGTGCCCAGACTACTAACACCCCCGCCGCATGCACACCTCAACTCCTCCCCCCTCCCCATCTGCAGAACGTATGTATCTCCTCATACAAACCACAATGGTCAAGAGCAAGGTTAAATAAAGTGCCATGCTTCACTATAATTGAGCCAGAGCGACGGCAGAAAGTCGGGGCCAATTAGCAGGCTTTTTGTGTGGAAGGTGACTTTACAAGGCCTTCCCGGGATGAGGAGCTAACGGGGCTGTGTGTGTCTGTGAGAGCTGCTGGAGAGGGGCTCCAACAAGAGCAAAATGTCAGCAATTGGGTTAGGGTCGATGGAAGATGGGGAGAATAGGAGCCCATATAGGTTTTTATTGGATGAAACATAAGTGTAATTGGCAATTAAGTGAATAGAAGTTTGTCATGTGTGCTCACTTACCGGTGTCTGGGAATGTCCAGTCTGCTGTACTCTGGCCTGTAACCTATTGGATCTATTGGCCTTTAATTCAATTTTGACTCAAGTGCTATATTCTGTCTTTCCTCCGTCCAATTTAATGTTTAGCTTGTATGTCATATGAGAAATGTTGATGTCATGATTTCACAGCGTTGATGCAATGGTTGTTAATAATACATTTCATGGCTTTCATGAGGACACACACACATGAGGAGTCCCACCACAGATCATACCATGAGATAAAGTTTTTATTGAGCCACGCCTCCCCAGACTAAAAATCTGGCTAAAAATCCTCTAGTGTGTGTCCAGCTTTACTCTTTCAGATGGCATTATGTATAAAGTAAAGACCATACTTTTGTTTAGCTTGAGTAAATAGTGCTCCAAACAGTGCAGGAAGATTAATCTGCTAGCCTTCCTGGGGACTGCACATGGAAATTACAGTAGCAATAGTTAAATCATGGTACAAACCATCTTTTCATTAAGATTAATGTATTTTTTTTATTTCAGGTCTAAACCAGGACTAAACCAGGTCTAAACCAGGACTAAACCAGGACTATACCAGGTCTAAACCAGGACTAAACCAGATCTAAACCAGGTCCTCCCAGTGTCTACTAGATGTCCCTCCATCCCGTTTAAAAACTAAAGGCGCCAGAGTCTTCTCTGTTGCAGTTTTTAAGTGTGCTATACAAATAAATTGCCTTGCCTTGCCTAAACCAGGACTATACCAGGTCTAAACCATGTCTAAACCACGTCTAAACCACGTCTAAACCAGGACTAAACCAGGACTAAACCAGGATTAAACCAGGACTAAACCAGGTCTAAACCAGGACTAAACCAGGTCTAAACCAGGATGAAACCAGGTCTAAACCACGTCTAAACCACGTCTAAACCAGGACTAAACCAGGTCTAAACCAGGACTATACCAGGTCTAAACCAGGTCTAAACCAGGACTATAGCAGGTCTAAACCAGGACTAAACCAGGTCCTCCCAGTGTCTACTAGCTGTCCCTCCATCCCGTTTAAAAACTAAAGGCGCCAGAGTCTTCTCTCTTGCAGTTTTTAAGTGTGCTATACAAATAAATTGCCTTGCCTTGCCGAAACCAGGTCTAAACCAGGATGAAACCAGGATGAAACCACGTCTAAACCACGTCTAAACCACGTCTAAACCAGGACTAAACCAGGTCTAAACCAGGACTAAACCAGGTCTAAACCAGGACTAAACCAGGACTAAAGCAGGACTAAGATGATGACTTTGATTTGAGCAGGTAAATACATTTATCTGTCAAAGGAATAAGTCTTTGTACATTTGGAATAATAATAAAAAAACATCTTATTGCACCCTTTGCACTTAACAAAAACATTGGCGATGCTGCAGGTCGAACCCCTGACCTCGTGGTTACGGGCATGTTGGTCTTGCCTGGTGAGCTCGCAGGGATATGTATTCAGACACCGGCTGTGGAGCTCATGTACTGATACCGCTCCTATCGGCTACCCATTCACAGAGCGGGTAGTCAAAGTTGAAAGGAAGCACTACACGTCATTAGTCCGATATTGTTTCGTCAAGTTAGAAGCTGTGTCCCAACCAAACGCGGCACACGCACTATGGGCGTCAGGTTTACATTCAAAATGAATGATAACGCGCGTTGAGGCATCACAGTAGTAGCCCATTTTATCAGAAAATGCCACTGACTAACCACAGACAGATGGACAGGCGCTCTTCCACGGGATCGAGAGCCTGGAGACGGTACCGCTGAAAGGAACCTTATCCGTCCTGGAGCAAATGGTAGCAAATGGCAGTATGTAAAGTGACTGCTGCCGCATGTATACGCCCCTGAAATACTGGAAATGTTCGCGATTTCAAACACAAAATGTACGCTTTTAGAGATAACAATACTGTTATCTGAAAGACGGAGAGGCTTCTCTGTGATCTGAACTAACAGATTCTGCAAAAAAGCCAAAATCACCCATTTTCAAAAAAATCACGTTTTGCTCCAAACTCGTGCTGCGACTTGTTCCCGGAAAAGTCGTGCGCCGTCACATATTGTTTGCTAATATTTTGACATTCTAGTCCAGGGATAGGCAAGTTTGCTTGTTGGGGACAACATCTTCATCTTTAAAACACCATGGGCCCAAATTCCGATGGTCCGATGTTTTGTTTGTTGAAATTTTAAGCAATATTTTCAGCATTCTTTGAGTACTTTAAAAGGTCTTTAGTAACAACATAATATCTCAAAATAATCTTGGTGGTCCAGAGAGTCCTATAGTCTAAAAAATCCTTACTGTATCCGTAGAACATAAAGCTGCACACTGTATCTGTGCCATTGCAGTGTGTGCTTTTAGTTAACACACCATTAAATATCTGAATATCATCATAACTACCACATTATTTGAACACACAGTAACTGTAAACACGTTTTTTTCTTTGACTTAATACAAAGTGATAACAGTATTTTGTCGTCTTTGTAAAATGTTCCTCAATCTTAATCGTCAATTGTCAAAACAAACACTGCATTGTTAAAAGCCAGTCATTTTCTTTCCAAGTGTCAGTGGATTATTGTTCTGAAAAATATTTGCGAACAAAATGGATTCGGGTGTGAGCTGGTGTATCCCTGGACATTATTAGACTCTACAGTGTATAATGTCCAGGGACGCACCAGTGTAGAGGGATCACCACGTGCCGGTAATAATTAGGGCTTACATCTCCGCTAATTGTGCTAAAGGGCAATGGTGATTTACAATTGGCCCTCTCACAGGTTTATTAAAGAAAAGACAGAGGTCCTAGTCCTACAGTCACCTTGGGGTTAACACTCGATACATTGGCAGTTCAGCGCGGAGTCTGCCCAGGTCGAAATATATCTCTCCCAGGGGACGGCGAGCCACACACCAGCCTTTTCTGCCTGTCCCTCTCCGTGCAGCATAAGTGGGGCTCTACATAGAACAGATCTGTCGACGGCACTGATTAGGAGGAGTGGAATGTGTCAACAATAATAACAATCATTTCATTACACAAATAGTAGTTAGTCATTATAAATACTAGATTGGATCTTGAAAATGTCACTTTTTTCTGGCTGAATGTATTATTCTGCTCGTCTGGCTACTGGAATGTGATGCAACTCCTCTGCAAGCTCCATAGTTTCTTTTTCTGAATATATTTCAGGCATTATGGTGATACTTCAGTCAGTCTTTATAAAGATCATCATCGTGTCTAGTCCATTGGTCAATACGCTTTTCTGTGGAACAAAAAGCGTTTGGATGAGCCAGAACTTATTTTTGGAGTGACAGTCTTGCAAGTAGTCGACCACATTCTTATAATCACATCAAGTTTGCAGCAGCGTTATTACTTCCCACTCACATGCATTAGTGTTTCTTTGGAGCAATGGGGTTGTGAGTTCAATTTGTGGACCAGCAAGCATAAAATGTATAGATACAGTAAGCAGCTAATAGTCTGGCTACTTCTCATTGTTCAAAGGCATACAGTGTGGGGGGAGACCAGAGCAAAAGTTGAGGCACCCTTTAATAACCAATATCTGCCCCACCTTCCGCTTTCAAAATGATCACTTTTTGTAAATTGTTTGACACATTTTTGCCCATTCTTTCTTAGAAAAGTCTTTCAGTGCTGAGAGATTTCTGTGGCGTCTTGCACACACCATTCTTTTGAAGTCTATCCACAGATTCAATGCCGTTCAGATCAGGTGCTATAGGCACTAGCACTACTAATTGAGGACCGCTCTGGAGATGGGTCCTTGGGCACTGAACTAGCTCAGCGGTACTGATGGATTCATCAAATGTAGAGGACAAGTTTCCCTACTGGCAAAGCTTAGGGTGATACAATACGAACCTCTAGTGCAGTGGTTTTCCACCTTTTTTAGTCGTGATATTACACCATGTGACCAACTCTGAGGAAGATTGCAGAAAGTGAGCAATCGGGTATGCAGAAAAACCTAAACCTAAACTGGCCTGATCAAACAGTCCCAATATTTCGATCTCTGATGCTTTGTAACCCCCACAGTGCATGTTTACCTATACAAGCAACATAGAAAATATCCCTCCAATATGATCTGGCAACCCCCTGGGATCATTTTGCGACCCCCAGTTTGAGAACCACTGCCCTGGTGGATTGATGTATGTATATTCGGCCTGTTGCTACGAAATAAAGATTTATCACTGACAAAGCTTCTTGTGTGAGAGGTGCGACACACCAAGCACGGAAGACGGCTTAAGAACTTTTGCCCACAATGGAAAACTCCTGTACGACTGAGAGCTTACACAAACAAGGCTTAACCCTAACCCTAGCTAAAGGAGAAAATGAATGAATGAGTGTAATCGGCTATTGAGTGTAATTGTTTTTGCTTGATTGACTTCCATATAATTAACAAAAGCCATTCAGCATCCCCCCCGACTGTTCCCATCACTGCTTAAATGTCCCTCATGTTTTGAAAACCACTCCAGACCAGCATCGATTCCTGCGGGTGGGTGTAGTGCTGGCTTTTAGTACGTGAGGAGTAGAGAAATGAAAAAAAAAAAAAAGGAGGGAGAGTGAAAACAAAATGCTGAGGGAGGGGCGAGGAGAGAGAGAAGGAGAGATGGCATGTTAATGAGCCCTACCTCTGACACATCCTCCTGTTTCTATGGAGACCAAGGAGCCAATCACGTGGCCCGGTTGAGGACTGTACTACTGCGAGCCACGAGGAGGGAGGAGAGCAGAGGACACGGATGCTCCTCTTGACTTTGAGGAAGGATGTCATCACCTCAAGGCTCTATTGCGTCTTTAGAATCATTATTTTGAATTGGCAATTTCAGATCCCAACAACAACTGTTGCCTGAGACATAATTTTCAAATCCTTGCATCTTCGCCCTCAAGTCTCCCTATCTCACCTCTCCATCACCACGCACACACACATACCCCCCCCTCGCATGGACGCTCCTCGTTGCATCACGCGCGCAGCTCCGTGTGGCAGCCTGTGTTTGTGACTGGGAGGGGAGACCGAATCCATCCGTGCGCCCTGTCCCGCTGTCGACTTTCCCACCGTAGCACCCCAGGATGGACAAGCCCAGCGTGTGGAGTGCCGTGGCGCGCACCTCGGACACCCGCCGGACACGGGACCCCAACGCCAACAGACCTGGATCGGCCATGGGGTATCGCCTCTATGACATGTGAGTAGTTTGTCCTGTGTGTTTTTGTGGAAGGGAAGGGCGGCGCTGGCTGCCTGGCCGTTCATTGATGGAGGGAGCGAGGGGATGGTCAATGTTCCATAGAGCTCTGCTGAGTCACCCAATGCTTTTCTTTAAGTCAACAGGAGTGCTGCTCTGGGAGCATTTGGTAGTTTATTTCTAATCGGGTATGACGCTTGGAGGTTGTACGCTGCTCTCTACACACAAGGCTGCTGATGTGCGTGTGTGTGTGGAGTGACATGTGAATGGCGATTACAGCAGCATGGCAAATACATGTAAACACTGCACCGGACATGGGATTATTGTAGACGGCTGTAGACTTATGAATCTTTCAAGTCAATGCATTTTGATTTGTGTGCCCAATCTCCACTTTGCCCCGTGCACCTTCTCGCTGAATAAGCACCCTCTGTTTTTCTGCAGTACAGCTCATTTTGTTGAGCCATGTTGTGGTTTAATCCTATCAAAATCTGCTGTAATCCCGTGTGGATGCTTACAGTTTTCAGCAGATCATCATGTTCTCATCAGCTGGTGCTGCACTGTACATAACGTTGAGTCGAATTACCCCTGTCGTGTCATGATCTAATGCCAGACTCAAGGATCAGTCATTTGAATGAATATGAGACCTTCACAGGGGGGAGTCCTTCACAGCCAGGTTTAAATGTGTGCTTTGTAAACATGCGTGGCAGCTAGTGGGAATGCAGTTTGTACAGGACTGTGCAATAATATGGATGTAATAAGTATTGTGCTGATATAGGAATAAGCTACTGCAACATTAACGCGAGGGAAAGAGTGTGTGGACCCCTGCCAACGGAGATATGTCAAAAACAAATGAAGAATCTTCATTTTCTTTCTGATTCTATGTTTTACTAACAAACAAACTTTGACTTTTATTGCAAGACAGACTAGACCTTCTGGATGAACCTCAAAACCAAAAAAATGTACACTTTCCACTCCAGCACCATTTTACACACAAAAATATTCCAAACTCCAAAACCAGGTGCCATTACCGACACAAAATGCTGTATTGACCAAAATTGAAACTGTGAACTTGATTAACTTGTAAATAGCTCTAATTATGAGGTAAATTATCATTATGTGCTTAAAATTATGTTAAGAATTTGTAAAAATGTGTGTGAACAATTATATTTCTGCCTCAATACTGACAGTTTCTTAAAAGTCCATGGCACAAACACGAAGTAAATCCTACCAATGGCACGGTTAAATGATCCTGTCACATCACTAGTGTTGCGTTGCTAGTTTTCCCCACAAACACCATCTGTCTTCGTTTAGCCGCAGATGTAGTGGTCTTCTCTACCCAGAATGCCACAGAACATGAACAGCCCAATGCTTTTAAACCCACTCTGACTTGGGCATGCGCTGTGTTTGCGGACAGTCGCGCCGTTGTGACTGAACTGCGTCGCCGTGTCAAATACATCGCATCCTCCTCAGTCAGGTTCGTGCTTCTTTTTAATAAGGAGAGTTGTGAAGCCGCAAATGTCGAGGCATAATCACTCGGTCCCTTTGGAGTTGAATTGCCTGGAACTGTGCTAAAGCGGGATACAAGTGTGGACCAAAGGTTGAATTGGCCTTTACAGATGTGCTGCTGTCGCCTGGAGGGCCGTGCGTCTAAGAAAAGGAGCAAGGGGAAGCTGCTGTTTTTAGCCGACAGCGCGATTTGCACAATATTCGATGATGTCACAAACGTGGACTGAGAGATGTAGCAGCAAATGCATGTTTCAAAATGACAGCATATAGATATTGGTTGACTGCATTCACCAAATCTGAACAAAACAATCCAACTACCTATAAGGATCTTTCAAAGTTTCAGGGTACTCTGGTTTAAATCCTATAGATCAGAGGTTTTCAACTGGTTCTGCCCCAAGGACCACAATTCAGATTAAGCAGTAGTCTGTGGCCCACTGTGTGTGCAATATAGGCCTATTTTTGTATTAACAAGGGCTATATACTTTATTTTACAATGCTTTGTGTTCTCAAATGTTTAAAATAACAAAAGTAGAATTATAAGAGATATATCAACTTGATATTGATTAATTTTCAATATGCAGCCCTAGTGTATGTTTAGTAGTTAATTCTTAAACTCCAACATGTGCCCAATTTGGGTCCTATAGGGTTTAAGAGGTTAAACTGTAAAGCAAGTCACAGACCACCAGCAGTACTGCCACGGACCACTGGTTGAAAACCCCTGCTATAGATAATATCACAATGGTAAAAGTTCAACTTTTCTAATATTATCGTAAGCAAAGGTTCTTCAGTCTTCATCTGAACTCTATAGTTGAAGTGCAGGACGTTTCGATCTTTGTCCAAAGATCTTCCTCAGCAAAATGAGGGAGTACAGATGACGACTGAAGAATCTTTGCCTACGATGGAGAACTCCTGTATGACTGAGAACCTCCAGACGGTTTTCTAATATTCATTTCTTAGATTTGTGTCTGTAAATAAGAGGTTTCCTTGGAGCTCCAAAAAGGAAGTGTTTTGGTAGACTAAAGGATGACCCCAATAATGAAATAATCCCCCATCATCAGGCTGTATTTGTATCTTTTATAAATGGAGAAAGCATACATGAGCACACTGTTCATCTAATGCTAGCCCAGCTTACTATGTGCATCTATGATATACTTTGCCCTTCATGTAGATAATGTCAAGCTTCCTCTGAGGGTGTTTGTTTCAGTAGAGCCGTCCGTAAGGCCGCACTTAACATGACTGGCTCCGAGTTGCTTAATGTGATGCCCCCATTGAAATGACGCCATGCGCCAGTGCTGATGAAAAACGTGTGCGTCATCAGCCGAGCTGCCTGCGCGCCTTTGACAGCGGCGCGTGCTGGCTCTGCAGACTCCACTATAGACTCCGCCGCTCGAATAGGCAGCGGCGTGCAGTTGTGTGAATTGGACAAGAACTCTGTATAAAACAATTGTGACTTTGCCAGAGCTGAGGCTGACGGAGCACGCTGTCATTTAGCATCAGAGCATTAGACAGAGTGCAGCACAAGAGGAGGTGAGTCAGTATAGAGACCTACAGGAGCGTTGGCATAATGGAGTGGGGCTGGACTTGTTATGGTTCCTGTGGAAGTGATTGTGTTGTAATCAAGCTTTAAACTTGCTGTTCGCATGTGTTCTCTCAGGCCTTTGGTGCAGGGATTTACTCATCATTTACCTGATCATACGCTGCAAAAAGTAATCTAGGAATAAATACAATCTTTTGAAATAAGTACATTACACTACACAATAAGTTTTTTACACTTACATTAAGAAAAAATATCAAATCACACTCCAAATTAGACAATATTCTTAATAATATTGAAGTAACATTGTTGGTGATGTCTTTTTCTTAATTTTTAAGTGTAAAAAAACTTACTCCATTTGAAGATGTCTTGAAATTAGTCTCTCAAATCAAGGACAACTATACTTATTTCAAAAGATTTTATTTATTCCCAGATTACTTGCAGTGTATCGTCAGGTAAATGTTACTTATTTCTATATGTGGTGATTTTTAAATGTATATATATTTAGAAGTATATTTAAAGCAAATTTGCAATAAACCATTTCAACACCAAACAAAACTTAAAATGGTAGTGCTGCCCTCTGCTGTCCTGCCTGTGTTATTGACCATTACTGGCCTCTATTTACTGTGAAAGCACTGCAGCCTCGTTAGTATTCATGACGTTGATAATAAATATGCATGACGTCATCAAAGTATCCATATTAGCATAAGAAGTGTCAGCATTGTGCCACAAAATATCGCGATATATCGGAAAATCAATATATTGTCACACCCCTCATAACGATATATGGCCAATACATTGTGCAGCTTAAACATGGACTGTACCTGTACTATATTGTTCTATTGCTACTTTTTTGTTATATCGAATTATTAGTATTAGCTTAATATCCCTGTGTCTCCATGGAATAAGTATAAAACCTGCTAGTCCTGTCGTTCTGTGTGCTGTGAAATGCATAGGAGAACAATCACTATTACATACTGCATATATTATTTCTGAATCCCTTGCTATTCTTCTCACTTTTGCCTTGGTGCATGCAAAAACAGGTTATGCATATAAATACGAGGATATGTAAGCTGCTAAGACACTTACCGATGTAAATCAACATGAAACATGAACATAAAGGTACAGTGGTTACAAAGGAGGTCACCAGTGGAGCACATTCTCAGTGAGACCAGTCCTCATGCCTCGGTGTTGATACTTTTATTGATCGCCCGTGTTCTGTCGTTCATCACTATTTCATATTTTGCGCTGACAGAAAACGCCCTCGAGGTCGTTAGGGGGAGAGACAGAGCTTGTTAAAAGACGATTAGATACAAATGATTGGTCCGAAATAGCTGCCCCAGCGTGTCTGGTCAGCACAAATGCACCAGCGTCTTATCCACTGAGCACCTCCTCCCTCGACGCTACTGTATCACGTTCCCCTCATTTGCCAAACCGTCCCAGGCTTGGCTCGGACTGCGCGGATCTGGCTCGAATAGGCTGTGATTTGCACACGAACACGTCAGCATCTGGACATTTGTGGAGCAGCACTGTTCTTCCCAGCTGTAGCAGTGTGTCAGGCGTGCATGTGTGTGTGTATGCATGTGTGTGTGTGTGTGTGTGTGTGTGTGTGTGTGTGTATGAGAGAGAGGATGGCACAGTGCAGCTTAGCTCTCAGGGGCACTTCGCGCTCGGTTAAAGTTTCCTTAGGGGAGTGTATAGCCGGAGCTGCTGATGCATCCGCGGTTTCAGAACTGCACATTATCAGCCCCTGTCTTTGCCAATGGCGGTGTCACAAGCCACAGCACCCGGGGAGAAGGCGGCACTGTACATTTTGTTCCCTTGATACAGATACAAAAACACATGTTAGGGCTATAGCAACAATACGCTTACGCAATGGCGAGCTTGTAGACATCACATGCTCTCTGGAGGGGCTGATTCACGCTCATGCATTTTGTACGCTTGTGTACATAGCATGACTGCGGGATTCTGAATGTGCTATTTTAATGCAATTCATATCGGGCTAATCCGATCTGGAAGACCAAACCGTGAATCATCGCAGACAAGTGCTCAGACAAGCTCAGGTACAGGCGCAGAGTCGGGATCTGCTTTATCAGCAAGATGAATGAGTTTGTGCGAATAATGGGAAAGAAAGGCTGATTTATGCGGCACATGTGTGACAGGAGCGTGAATGCACAAGTGCAATACAATATTTAAATGTGATTCTTCTGTATTGCGATTTAATTTGCAATTTATTCAAGTATTCTTTCATTTGCCATTTCATAACCTATACTTTAATTTGAAAACAAGCATGCACAATGGGGAAAAACTGCTCAACATATGCATTTTATGGTTTGCCAGGTTTATACTTTATGCACAGGACATTTAGCAATGATTATAGTGTGCTCGCATACACAACATACACAGACAGGCAGTGCTTACTTTGGCATTCATTGCCCTATGCCTTTTTCAACCAATCCTTTTTTCATGGAGCTGTGGGCAGGTAAAGTGCAGCCTCTAGAGTGCTTAGATAAGTGATTTTGGATAATATATTGTGCATGTTTTAGGTTATAGGAAGAACTTGAAACTAGAAGCCGTTCTGACTGTGAGGTGAGAATGCAAACATCTCAGCCACTCCTTTCCTGCTTAAAATAAAAGTCACCAATACTTCATGGGTTTGGACAGTGGGTTGAAGGCCCTAGGGAACATGGGTATATGAGAGTATCATGCACACTCCGAGTCCAGAGTTAATGAAAAAGCGGCAACAAATATTTGCTTAAACTTTGTCCCTTTCTTTCCATGATGTGATACTTGGAGGCCTGGTGTCTCATAGTAGCTCTTATGACAGCCCTCCTAGGCAGTTCTTGTACTTATGCAGCTTGCAGATATAAAAAGCCCTAAATGTTTTTGGCACAGCCTTACAGTTGGGGATCAACCTCCTCTTGCAGTCAGATAGGATTTTCTCCTCCTTTGTTCCTTAGGTCCCTTGTGCTATTTGTCTTTTTGCCTCCATACATCTCCCGCCTCAGTGTTCCCCTTTTTGTACCATTTTTGCTCTACCTTTTTCCGCGCACTTGCCTTCTGGCTAAACAGCTGTACTGAACAATCTGTGATACTGTGGGCCGCGTGAACTGTGGGATATGTTTTATGTTTCACTGGCTACTTTATTAGGATACACTTGTTTTATTAAAATACTAGGTCGGGATTCGAATCCTGGCTCCTGCAAGTGCAGACTGTTGTTGTATCATTGGGCAAGACCTC
>OMNZ01021343.1:59768-76968 GCA_900303255.1 Lesueurigobius sanzi | reverse complement strand
GTGGGATATGTTTTATGTTTCACTGGCTACTTTATTAGGATACACTTGTTTTATTAAAATACTAGGTCGGGATTCGAATCCTGGCTCCTGCAAGTGCCTGCAAGACCTCACTGGTGGTCAGAGGGTCGCTGATGTGTGCAGCCGCACGTCTGTGAATGAACTGCCCACCCTACCTTTGTGTGAAGAGCTTTGGATGACTTGTGTCGAAAAGTGTGATACAAATAAGATTCCAACCTTTCCCCAGTAAACATACATACAGGCAAATACTGGACAAAGATTTGTACAAATTACGATACCCCTCAATATTATTTGATGATTCATTACTCAAGAAAACAGACTATTGATTTCAACTGAAATATCACAATAACAAAATTGCAAAAGCATTGTATTAATTATTAATACAATGGTTATAGCAACATATATTGTCTCCTTTGGGTCTTGTGTATAAATCTGCTAACCCTATACTTCCTCAAACATGTTCAGAAACACATATTATTCTTGTTAGTTTACCACTTCATATTTGAGTCATCTCTATAATAGTATTCCTTTGCTGTTATTACTGCACTATGAACTGAGCACTCATAATATTTGGTACAAAACGTGCAATTATATATTTTTTCTATCCACACTTCACTTGGCCGGACGACCAATCAGATGGCGGCTGCTGCTGCTGCTGCTGCTGCATGTTCCACTCTGAAATATCCAGTCACTGATCTAAGAACGCGTTTGTGCCATGGCATGTTGGCTAAAAGTAAAGGGCCGTCAATTATTGAATGCCCCCCTGATGTGGCATGAATAAGACATACACATGAAAGCTTGTGGTTTCTGGGCCACACTGCACGCTCCTTACTCCAACCATCCACCAGGGGGAGAACTTTTCTAAGGCATTTCTAGCCTCTCCCTTTTACAGCTTTCTCTTCTTTGTAAACCTCCTGCTCACACCCAAAATTTTGCATAGCTATTTTTTCCCCTCATAAATGCTTTAGTGTGGCCTATGAATCACGCAGTTCACACATGACAAGTGCGATTTAAAATGGCAAATTTGAGTCAGACTTGTTTTTGCTCTTGGTGTCTTTTTCTTCTTGGGCATCTGATCCCTCTCTCCTCTAGAGCTCCCCTGCTCACCACTCCTCCAAAATACTTATGACAGGGGATTTTTACAGCAGGATAACCCCCATTGAAGTGTGCATTGAGCACACCTCCTGCTTAGACAAGGGCACGGAGCGGTCCAGGAGGCGGCTTATCAGAGATTGACCGGGGGAGCCACAGGAGAGCTCCGGCCTGGTGCTGCTTCTTTTCACATTGTGATGAGAGCGAAGTAAGGCAAGACCTGAGTGTTTTGTGTGAAATTAAATGTATTTTCTCTTTTCTTTGTTTTTACTTTTTACTGCGCAATATATCATCAAATTGTCACTATTACAATACTGAGTGAGTGTATATAACTATATGACCGTGAATCGGATCGTAAAAAAGTCCTACGTCTCCTCAAAGGCACTTCCAGACTTATTTGTAGTAGTGGTTCTCAAACGAGGGTCACGATGCCCTAACCTGGGGATCCCCAGTTGAATTCAAGATAAAATAGAAAGACAAAATAACAATGTGTTTGTGAATTGGGGCCAAATAACAAAATAAACAAAATGAAAATGCAATAATACATATATTTTCAATGGTTTTCCGCTTGAAATAGTTACAAGAGGAAGTTACTAATACTATTTTACAGTGGGGGTCCTGAGTCATTCAGATGTTCTTTTTGGGGGTCGCGGCCAAAAAAGTTTGGGAACCCCTGGTGTAGAGCACTATTGGTACACACAATAATCCATAGTTCTAGAACATGTGTTAAATGTGAACTTAAAAAGCAAAGAATATCAATATAACATAAATGATCATATAAGGACAAGCGAAGAACACGAAGCGAAGAACTGAAATATTCTCAGTTGTCATGCACCGTTAATAAAGCCCTTTGTCAACTTGGATTTGTCAGAGACTTGAAAAGATTGTTTCCGATTTTATCTGGATAATAATGAAACAAATTGCTGTGTGAGGAGGGTGTGCAGTGGCACAAAATCTCCATGAGTCATTGTTGGAAAACCGCAGAGATTAGTTTGGTCTTGAGGTCACGAAGTTGCCAAAACTGCGAGATAAACTTCACCTGAAAGACTATGACAATGACAATGAATTTGACTGATTTGCAAAATTCCTGTATAACTGCTATTGATGCAAGAAAGCATCTTGTATAGTTTATGGAAATCTTTTGTTTCTCTGGTTGTAGCCTTTGTTTGACCTTGTCCAGTCCCTCACACAGACGTGGCATCTTCATAAATCTTCTTCTGTGCCCCATGCCGTTTATCTGACAAAAACAAATACGCGCTGTCACATGTTTGAATCGGCGCCATCTGCCTTTTGTGCCAGTCAGTGCTGCAGTAATGGCTTGTGGTTAGACTTTGACAGACTCCAGTTTGTTCTGATCACACAGACAGTGGGGTGTCCGCCTACTCTCTCCACTAACGACAGCAACGAGACATGATTTAAAAACTGGAAATCCATTGTCAATCCGTTGTCCGCCTGACTGACACTGTAGTGGAAATGCAAGATAAACCACAAACGGATCACAGTTTGAATGGCCGCAGTTGGCAAAAATGTGACCAATGTGACCAAATATGAGGAAAAAATGTATTGCAAGTTTTCTGTCATTTTATGTTTTCATATTAAAATAAGCAGGCATTGTATGTGTAAAAATGATCAGAGCCAGGTTTCAAAATCACTAATAATACAGCTCCACCATCACTGAAGAACTTCATCAGACTTTGTTCTGAGCAAAATTTGAGAGCCACTCACTTTGGTCCACTGCAAATAAAAACTGTGTAATCCCAAAAAGATCCACGTCTTTTGCACAATGCGCCTTCTCATTTCGCTCCATTAAACAGTGGAATGAGCTCTCAGACAGTCTGAAATTGTCTGTAGATCTTAATATTTTTACTTGAAACTTGAAAAAGTACATTTTAGGTAATCAATCGTGTCAGCATTGATGAATTCATTGTAAATTGTAGGGAATGTTAGGTTTTTTTGTATAGACTTTTAGTAAAACACATTTACTGTATTATAATGAATTTTATTGTAGCTTATTGTGCTCACCTGCCCAGGGACTGCAGATGGAAAATAGCTACTCAGCTAAATCTGGTGGAAAATCATCTCTTCTTTTGTAAAGACTAATGGTTTTGTACATTGTCCCTGTTTCAATAAACAATAAACTAACTAACTAACTAACTAGTTTGCAAATGGTGAAAGACTGTGATTATTCAGTTAAATGAGTATCCTGCCATCATATAGTACAGTACATGGAACACCTGTTAACCTGTAGTTTAATACCAAATTGTGTTCTGAAATCATGTAATTGTTCTACTTTACCACCTAGGCAACCTCTGGTCCTGGTGCCAAATCTAGCACTTCAGTATTTATCCCATGGCCTCCCATATGATTTTGAGAAGTAAGGTGTAGGTCTAGGACAGGTGATGATCTCCAGACCCTCCTGTTTAGTCTATCTGAGGAACACAGCACTGTTTGTTGATAGTTAAGTTTACACTGCAAAAATTGATCAAGAAATAAGTTAATTTTTCTTTAAATGAGTTGGATTGCCCTCGATTTGAGTAGGTAAGTAAAATAATCTGGAAAGTATTTGTGCACTTACAGTCGTGCTATAAACAAATATGAATGATGACACTGACATCTTTATTTCACTCACGGTTAGTGATTGTGTGAAGCAATTTATTGTAAAAAAAAAACAAAAAAAACACTGTTTGTTTCACGCTTTTCAACTAGAAACTACCCAAATGTCCCTGATCAGAAGTTTACATTATTGCGCATCTTGGAACAAACATAATAATTATGTTTCTTCAGCTGAAATACAGGACTCTCTGACAAAATGATCCTGTATTTCAGCTGAAGTGAGTTTTTCTTTGCTCCTGAACAATTTCCCTGGCAGTTGTTGACGGTCATGTAAACGTTAGATCAGGGACAGTAGTGGAGTAGTTTCTGTTTCATCATGATTTCAAAAGAGTAAACTCAGTTGTTTGACAATAAATGGCTTCGCAACAACCACTAACCATGAGTGGAAAAAATAGTTTGTGTCATCATACATATTCTATGAAAAATGGCCAAATGATTAAAAGGGTATGTCAAGTTTTGAGCACAACTGTATATTATAAAAAAAAAATAAAAAAAACATTTCAATGCACTTAATAAATCTAAATTTACTTGAATGCACTTTTTCTTATTTTTGATACAAAATTGCTTGTTCCATTGGTCGATCATTTTTCGTACCTATTCAAATCAAAAAATCAAAATGTCACTTATTTCTAGATCACCTTTTGCAGTGCAGGACACTGTGGCAAGGCTTGGGCTCCTAATAACTTTTGTCTATGACAGAAATTGCCCCATGACTGAGCAAACCATGTACCCTGTGGTGGTTTAGCAGCTAATTATTTCAATTATTTCATAAATATGCTCCTGGGGCATCTTAGCTACACACAACACACAAACAAGTTTTCTATTTTTCCCCCCCAAAATCATCCACAAGACCTTTTTTTCCCTGTTTTGTGTGCCATTTTGAGGATTTAGTTTTCGTTTTTTGCCACTCAAAAGAATACTTTGTCCTCATATTTCGTCACTTTGGACCCATGGCTAGCAACACTGGGAACTACCATGACCTATGTGGTATGTTAGTTGTTGCAAAGTTATTTATTACTAAGCCAGACTCAGATGAAGCTCACGGTAAACAGGTCTTTGTCAGTGGATGGTCATTTTGTGTGTATAAATCAGGATTTGTAAATGAATTGACAACAAAGGCTTGACAATGAGTGGGTAGATTAGGCTAATTAATTCCTCCATGTCCAAATGTTCACACGCTAGAGCTTTGCTTGTTTCATGGATTGAATCTGAGCAAATTGTTCTATAAATGGAGCCGGACATTACATTTTTGAGACATGATAAGCCTTCTTAAAATGTAAAATGTGTGAATATATGCATGAATTAGTTTGCGCTGGTGTGGGTAGTTTGTTATGCGTTTGGTGGACAGCGGGTGAATATTGATGAGAGGCCCCTGGTTCAGAACTATGGGACTGAGTGGCACAGCAGCAGCGTGGCATTGCCCTTCATCCGGAAACAAGAACAGCAGAGGGCTTGTATTCAAATGAGAGCCCATTGAGGAAACGGGGGGCCTTGGCTGTTTATTTTTTTGTAACAAGTTAGATCTTTTTAAACAATGGTTATATAATTTTGATATAATTTGATCTAACTTCATTATGTATTCACGCTAAGCTAGATTATCCAAAGATGAGTGATCAAAGTACAGTGCCATCCTGTAGCCTTAATGGACAGGATCGCATTGGTAAGGGCAGATATGGAGAGTAAAAAACATATCTGTGTGCGTGCGGTATGGTTGATGTTGATAAACATACATGTGTACATGTGTAATATAAATATTATTATGAACTTTCATGATTATTATCCGCAAAAAGAGAATTGTCTTTACAATTGACTACAAAAGCACAGCAATGTCACTTTATGGCTTTTCCCCTCCTGCTGGTTGGTTCATTAAATGTTAATGAAGGTGAGACACTGCAGGTGAATAGGGAAATAAAGTTAATTGAGTGATATAAATTTCAAACGTTAGCTGGATATTACGGAGATAAATATGAGGAAAAAATGTATTGCAAGTTTTCTGTCATTTTATGTTTTCATATTAAAATAAGCAGGCATTGTATGTGTAGAAATGATCAGAGCCAGGTTTAAATTGATGGTTTTATTTTGTTATCTTCGTTACAGCAATTTGTTCAGAGGGGATTTTGGATACCTTATTAGTGAATAAATCTGTGTGTAAAAAAAAAAAGAAAATGCCTAGTTTTTTTGGGTTCAAACCTCAATAAATAGGAATTAAATATTGAAAAATATATAACAATATTGTTAAGTACAAGACTGTAAAGACCGGAGTCTGTTGGTGCTGCTAAAATGGAGATGTGAGAAATAAGCATTTTGAGAAAATAATGAAGTTGCATTTTCTCATATATAATAGTTCTATGAAGAAACATCGAAACAGCGCAATAATTACACTCCTGATTCCAAAGATAAAGGTAATTCATTTGTTTCCAGGTGAAAGTTCATATGTTAAGAGAGAAAATGGCCAAAAACCTGAAAATTGAATGAGTTTTGAAACCAGGTCTCACCTTAACCCCCGTTTTTTCCGAATTTGGTATAAATGTACCCTGGAAGGCTTTTAACAGCTTGTAAAATGTCTAAAATGTTCATATTTGTCTCATATGATATGAATGTCTGTGGGGATACTAGATGTGAACATTTTCAAGAAAATCATAGTGGGCATGAGTAATTGAGGTTGAAAGACAGAAAATATGAATTCCGCCTAAAAAAACACTCAGATTATAGCAGGTCAGCAGCTTGTAGTAACTACAGGCTAATTATTGACTTTTTACCAACTGTTTATCTCTGTAACAATAAATAATTGAAAAGTTATTGAGGTTTTGATTTAAAATAGTCTAGGCGGAATCCCATTGTAATAAATAGGGCACAATTTTGCACTTTTTGGATGAATTTTGGATCCTATTTATATATTTGGTCATAAAATACAGTTTTTCCAAGAAAAAAAATGCACTTTTTTTGTGCACACATCTTTTAAAATAGATTAAAATTAACAAGGATTGTCTCTAAAAGTGGCAAGTCCCCAAAAATGGGGACCCTCGGGCTTAACATTTGGGGAAAAACTGTATATATAAAAAAAAAAATGGTACCCAAAAAATGGTTCTAAAATTTCAAATAAACGTTGAAATAAATAATAGAAACTACTGGGTTTGCTCAAAGTATGGACCTTGCATGGACATGATCTTTCTGTTTTAGGGTTCTATACTTCATGAATATCGAAACGTCGTTCCTAAAAAAGTATTTTTCAGGAAGCGGTATCGTAAACTTGAAAGCAATTTTTATATTCTCTTGTACCTCCTGTAGACTGTATATTCCACGTCTCATGCAATTAACTTAGCAGCAGATAAAAGGCTGCCTTCAAACACCTGTTGCCATTGATAGAAGCAAATGTTACATGTGGTTTTATTCGTGACTAATAAGCCTGAGTAGAATTGATGCCTGCATTATGCGTGTCTTTAAACTAATTGCCGTAAATGAAATATTTAGTTGCTGTATTATCACCACTTAGTAGTTAGTTGCATATTAAAATGTAAACAAAATTGATGCTGCCTATTAACACCGTAACTATCATAATGAAACATTTTACTATTCATAGCAACACCCACTTGAACTTTATTAGCCATATCATTTCCAATTTTATGCATGTAGCCTTCTGATGCTGGTAATTCATCTCATATTTATTTCAACATTACATGTGCATAATGAACGACCACATTGCAGCATGCGGGCAGGCTCTCTCCCCTCGCAGTCTAGCAGCCAATCACACGCCTCGCTGCAGGGTCTCCATTTGAAGCTTCGATAGTACGCTAGTGTTTCCCTGGCAACCTGCATCGGCACATTTTCTGGGAGGTCCGAGGCGTATGGCAGTAGCAGCGGCAGTAGCAGCGGCAGAGGCGAGCAGCTGTATGAGAGGGAGCAGAGGAGACGTGAGGGGAAGATGAAGTGGAAAGGGTCGGGGAGACTTGACTGCTGGAGTCCCGGAGTTTGTGAAATTCCGACATGTCACCCCTGCTTCGCTTCTGATTTACCTGTCTAGCGGAGGGTCCGGGAGTGACGCAATGTGGAGAGAGCGCAGCAGCCAGCCCACGGGACGCGCTGAGTGACCTGGTTTCGAGCGGAAAGCGCGTCCCGAGCGGAGCCAGGAGCGGAGCTGGTTTTGGATTCGTCCCGAGATCGGAAAAGTACTGCTCATGTACCGTTTAATCCCACAGAAGCATTCGCCAACTCCCAGTAGCGCAAGTGTTTCCTGGATGTGTGGCTGTGGCATTCCTAGAGGTTGCTCTACTTTGGGGAAAAAATCAGGAGCACTTTTCCTGCTAAGATAGGACACTTAATTTAGGGTAAACGTAATGTTACATGTGGTATATATTTCAATACAATGCTGACTTTCGTCTACTGACTGTCCAAGGATGTGGAAGTTCAAAGCTTTTTGCCTGGACTACTGGCATGTGTTGTGTCTGCACCCGCATAACAACTTTTACAAAAGGTACGTCCGTTATCTCTTCCTCCACGTCTGGCAAGAAGTCTCCTCTAGTTGTTAAGCTAAAATCAATATGTTTTGAGACGGGCTGCCAGTGTAGACATTACTAAATAGTGTGTGTGAGTGGGCTAAGCCATTATCGATCTCCACAGTGAGTGAACTAGAGTGGTTATTTTTGAAACACTCGGTTAAGTAACTTGGCACTTTGTATAAGCCTGGTTTGTCCCGGTTGTCGGTTTTGCATTGAAAGTGGTGAAACGGATGAGATAAGCCAGCATTGACTGAACGTATTCCTGAGAGTCCCATTGGGAGCTCTTGCCATTCACCTTTCACCCACTGCAGCCTTGAGCACAATGTATATTCAACGCTCAATACTCAAAAGATATATTTGCCTCAATGTCACCTGCATCGACTGAGGCAATGTCCTCGGATGATCTGCTCGAAAATAACTTCTTAAACGGTCTTGGTTCTATTGTAGGAATCTGCGTTTCTTATCAGAACTCTCAGCATCATTGAAGCTTAAGCTACCAAAGCGGTCTATTTTCGGGGCTTTCTTTCAAGTATGTTAACAAGGTGCACACTCGGCAGACACTTGGTTTAAAATAATCTTCCCGTCCTCCTGCTGCTGCTGTGTCAAGGCCATAGAAACCTCCATGTTGTTCATTTTTTTATCAATGTGTATGCAAAAGTAAACTGTATGTCTTACTGTATGTCCTTGTCCATTCAAAGGATTCGCACGAAACGGAGATAAATGCACAATCTTCAGTCATTAGGGGTTGGGGAAAACACATTTTTGTCACACAATGATGCAATTGGTACTTGGTAGAGTGCACATGAAGTCCAAACGCCAATCTGTCATTCACCAAATACTGTAGTTTTATTTCATTGATAGTAAATGCTTAGAAGTGCAATACTATTTTCTACATTCTTGGCAGAAGTCTTGGCCGCTTTTGGCCTGAATTTCACAGTATAAGCAGTTTTGCACCATTATATTACAGTATTGGAGCAAATAATGAATCGGTATTAAGTCTGAATATGTTGCATGCTTCACAAAATATCACAACGCAACACAAAACAATATTTTTTACCAGCGCATATATTCTATATTAGTCCATACATGTCACAAAGTACACTTTATTCAACCTTCTGCAACATAATGACTAGGTTTTTCCACACACATTAGTGGCAGCAGTTATCGACCATGTCACACACAGCAGCGAGGGCCAAGGTCCATGGAGTGTGCACGATCTTCCTGTGTCTGTCTAGCTTCCTCTTGGCACTAAGATCATTAAAAACATGTATAATAGGGTCCGCAGTGGGGCTGGGATGAATCGGAGGGTGTTGCGAGCGTGAGTGTCCGGTAGTGGATGGAGATAGTGGCTTGTTTACCTGCAGGAGTCAGACAAACTAAATAAAATAATGTAGCTTTCCGTCTTCTACTGGTTTTCCATGTGCCTTCACCGTCTTCCTTTCATTTTCATTTTCTGTTCAGGTTTTAGTGGAATTGACATTTTGCCAAATAATACTCAAGGTTTGACAGCTGCGTAACAGAGTTGCAATATTTGGCTGCTCAGAAACCTGACAATCACTTTTGCA
Source organism: Lesueurigobius sanzi (assembly GCA_900303255.1). Lineage (NCBI taxonomy): Eukaryota > Metazoa > Chordata > Actinopteri > Gobiiformes > Gobiidae > Lesueurigobius > Lesueurigobius sanzi. Next base: position 67,184 of record OMNZ01021343.1, on the reverse strand, counting down.
GATGTGTGAAGTGTTCAGGGAAGTGGAACGTGTGAAAGGCAGGGCACGGCGCGCTATATGCTCCTGAGTAACACAAGTGCACGTACGTATAAATACAGGTTGTCGTGGGTATTCTCGAGGTAAAAGCGTGCCCATGCTTCATTAATAATGCATCTGTGATTTAGCAGCATGTGGATGAGCCGAGGCTTAGGGGGAATCCCGGTCGCGGCGCCAACCTCAAATGATAACCAAATTAACGAAGGCTTTAAAGTCTGGCATTGACTGTGAGCTATTTGAATATTCAAACAGCAGATTGAATAAATCTACTATATCTGTGTACATGAATTATTAACAACACAAAGCTCAGCACACTTACTGCATGCTGCACAGAACGCACGACCTGGATACAACTCTTTCTGCTCACGTTTGGGTCTCTGTCACGTACTGTATATATTATTTTTTAATGCACCTAAGTTTTGTTATTTATATCACAGAAGGCAGATGTGGTCCTACTTAGTTTGAGGAGTGACTCATTTTAAACCTATACCATAAAGCTGCATAATTGAATATTCAACGTGAGAATTGGGCTTGATATTGAGGGGAGCAATGAAAAGGTTAACGCCCCCTTTTTGGTGACACCAGAGGAAACATTGACTGAAATCTTCAGATTTTGTCTGAAAAATAACATTTTATGCATTTTACCTACTGTATTTGTCTAATATAAAAGAGATTTTTTGCTGTAGCAGATCACAGAGAGGACAGTTAATATTTTAAAGTGGGCTAAAGTTAGCAGGAAGTTAGCATGTTCGGACTTAAATATGAACTGTTTAGCCCTTCATAGTGACTTAATTTGATCAAATCCAAGGTTGTAGTAGTTTGACCATACAACAAATTTTGCAGCTTCTTATGTTTCAATATTGCTTTGTTGTTAACCAATTTAAGTCCGAACATGCTAACTTCCTGCTAGCTTTAGCCCACTTTAAAACATTAACTGTCCTCTCTGTGAATCTTCTACACCAAAAAATCTCTTGATTTGCTTCTCTTTTATATTAGACAAATACATTATGTAAAATGCATAAAACGTTATTTTTTAGACATAAATGTGAAGATCTGAGTCGATGTTTCTACATTTATATCAATGGACGTGGTCTCTTGTTTCACCAAAAAGGGGGCGTTAACCTTTTTGTTGCTCGTCTTTATCTAAGTCGGGCGTGAGCTGAATGTTCTTTGAACTAATCTAAAACCCACTGAAGTAGCACTGTGAGTCAAGGCATCAGGAGTCTCTCACAATGATTAAAAACACTTCAGCAAATAGTTGAATCTGAAGCAAAATACAGTTAATATTCTTCCTTGTGTAACTTATTTAATATATCTGCATTTGTGTTTTGTATGGAGCCTGGCAAAGGAGGGAAAAAAATCCCATGTTATCAAGTCTGGATCCCAACTTGTAATACATTTTGCAATGACCCCGCCCCTTCAATGCATGCCTTATTGTATTAAGTGTGTGTTACTAGAGACTCTTTTTGGAGAATTACCAGAGGATATTATTTCCGACCTGACAACTGGATTACAGTAACTCAGATGAAACGTCATTCCCAGCTCGGAACGCAGCAGCACAGATAAAAAAAAAATTCAAATAAAAAAAACTTGGGATCCCAACTTTATATGCTGTATATATTTTTTTCTTCATGTCCCTTGCTGGGCTCCGTATTTTTGTCACTTGCTGAAGAGTGAAATATAGCAAAATGATTTCTGAGCTGCTGTGCAACAATAACAATTGCTGGCAAAACATGACCTCACCTTGCCTTTAGTAAAGAAAGGTTACTCTGTATTTTTAGGCTGAATCAAAATGATGTGTTTGCCGAACATTTTTTGATGATCTCTGTCACGCTATCATCAGTCCAGATCTTCATTGTGAAGCAGCTTTTATTAGATAAACGTGTCCTCTGACCCATCCTTCAACCTCCCTTTGTTAACACAGCTCCTTATTCACTTGCACTTCCTGGAACACTGTCGTCACTCTATGGGTGTAACACTGGACATTGCTTTGGCGGTGCCCGTTCCAGCTGTATGCAGTCATGTTTTTCAAAGCGAGGTCAGTGTGCTTTCAGAGGAGCTCTCTCCCTTCCAGCTGCTGAACTGGGCTCACCCTCCTCCCTGCTGCCTCCCTGCTGCCTCCTGCTGCCTGCATGGCCTCCCCATTCAGAGCGCTGTGTTTCTTGGACCAGTGCCTATTAACAACGCACACACCAACGCATGCACTTCAACCTCATGGACTTTCGTTCTGCTATCCATCCATCTCTCTCTCTCCTTCACATAAACAGACCCTGCCCTTCATCTTCGGGAGGGGGGGAAAAAAAGACTAGTGCGTTGTCCAATGTGGGTGGAGATCTTTTGTTACAAGCGGAGAAGAAGAATGAATTTGCTGGTATACATTGTAGTCCTTTTGTTACCTTACTTGGTCAAGCAGCAGCAGCTCGAGGCAGGCAGCAGCTCTTAGCAGGGCAAAAGCATAAATCTGTCCTCAGAAAGCGCAGGCAGGAGTCTATAATTTGTGGTCAAGACTCTTGGATGGAGTGCTAACTTTTTTCCGAAGTCTGTTTTTTTTTTTGTTTTTTTTGCTAAAGTCTGATGCTGTCGGTGATGTCAGTGCCTTGTGGAATGCCATGTGGAAGTATTGCATATCCAGCCGCACTATAAGGTAGGGAGCGCATAGCAGACGGCATGGGTTACCTCTAAGTGGTGCTTGTTGGTTTTCTGAATAGACCGCAGCAGATATTCCTGACGTCTGACTAATCAAAAAACATTGTGCGCACAAGGAGGAAAACCCAGCGGCTTTCTCCCCACAACCTTGGAAATGTATTATTACAAGCGCAGAGCAGAGGCACGAGACGTGTCGAGGTCTTTCATGGCTGCTTAAATCTTTCATTTTCATGGGATTTGGAGCTGATTAGAAGGACGTATCTGTGTAACCGAAGATGTGCCTTTGACTGGGACTTCTCTAATCTCAACAGCACATTCTCCATTACAATGAACTGCTTTTAATAATTTCTTTTTAACCTTGTGCAATTTAATATTTACATGTTGAAGGCAAGCGATGAAAGGGAGATCAAGTAAATTTAGGCCAAACTCCTAACTTTCCCAACCAATTTCTAACATTGTAATTGTCCTCAACACATTTCACAACTTGCAGAGTCACGTTTCATGGTCACAGTAAAAAAAAAAGTGTTACCTAACGAACCTGAAAGTTCAGGAAATTGATACAAATGCTTTATAGTTTGATGCTCAGTATTATTTCCACAAATGTCTGAGTTTACAATATACAGTATGTGCTAACGGAGGACAAAACTAATTTTGTTCCACTAGGAAAGCTACCAGATATAGGGCCTTTTAAGATATGCAACTCGTATGTCCGGTGCCAATAGTGTAACAAAAAGGTTCTACTTGATCTGAACTCTATCTATTATAAAGTCCAATTAATCAAAAACTGCAGGATTTACTTTATTTTAAGAGTCAAAATGTATTTAGGGTCTGTATTATTCCTCCTGGAGTTGCGTTTTCATTCAAGTATGTTTGCATAATGACCTGCTGATGTCATGATGTGGTGCTCCTCTGTGTTTTTAAAGCACAGACAGTTTCACCAGATTCATTATGAAAATGTCAAGGCTCAAATTGCCTACACTACAAGTCATTTCTTGCACACAGAAGTTGCATAATGCGTATGAACTTCATTCGTCTTCATTTTAATGGGATTTATGGGTCTTCACAAGGAGCCGAATCTTTGCGATATGTTCGTGTCAAAGAGCCATTCAAAAGACTGGCTCTTTTTTATATCGATATTCCATGTTAGGTTAAATCCTCCTGCCAGGTGATTCCGACCATAAGCCTTGCTCAAGATCTGGAGATGGGTCTCCGGGCGCCGTAAACACGGCTGCCCACTGCTCTTGACAGATTGCCCTAGCGGCATCGAAGGATGGGTCAAATGCAGAGACTAATTTCTCCATTGTGAGATCAATAAAGAAATATGTATCTATTTTAAATGATGCCAGCCAGATAACTCATTATCTGAGATCTAATCGCTCACGGCCTCACATTTCATCCAAATTTGTGATTGAGCTGATTTTTACCCTTTGGAAAACGTAGACCGATATGTGAATTAAATGTTCCCCAATTCATGAAAAGAGGCTACAACTGTCTGTCAAGTATCGTTAGTGCAAAACTAGTTCACTTCTTTGCTGTTGTGCTGTTTCTTGAGTTCATTCTGGGTAAATCTGAATCTAAATTTAACTGAGAAAAAGATCAGACTCTTTTCACAATTGAGATCCTGTTGGGACCGTTAAAAGAGCCATTCAGAAGAGCCGATTCGACCCTGAACGCCACATCACTACTTCTTCACACTTAGGTTTCAAATAAAACTTTAGATTTTACATACACATAATCAAATCAATACATTTGCGCGACAGAACTAAAAATACTTTTCTGTGTGTTATGAGAAAAAACTGCTGATAACTGTTTTGAATACTGTATTAACTATACAATCCATATTTTACCAAACCATTTCAACACAGGAGGTTTTCAATAAAGAAAAATCTTAAGAAATGTGTTTTAGAAATTGTGTGTTAGAATCAGGACCAACATAGAAAAAGTAGGACTAAAACTGAACTTTCTGCAATCTTCAAATGACCAATGCGCTTTTGTTTTATGTTGTGCTCACAAAAAATGTGCCAATCTCAGTCTGATCGATGTTTTGCAATGTTTTACTTACTTAATCGTTATTTAATCTAATAATATGTGAGTGCTACATCCACATCTGAGTCGTTGACCCTCTTAAATCTGATTAAAACAGTGTGGATAACTGCGTGTCTGCCTAACACGGTGATCCTGCGACAGTGACACCGGCGTCTTGGGTACATCTGATCTGACTGTGGTTGTGTGTCAGAAAGCAGCCTCTCTATTACTTATTTATGCTTGCACAACGCGAGCTGCCAGTCACCATACTGCTCTGGGCATTGTGGATACGCGCTAGACGACTGGCAAGACTGAAATAACTAGGACATAACTTCAACTGCGTACAAGGTAAAGGCCACAACTTGACATAACGGCGAGATTGAGCTGTTTTCTTTATGCAGTGAGGTTTGGTTTGTTATGGAATAGCCATTATGTGCCAAACTCGACTCGCTTTCCGATGCGGTGAGGCAAAAATACTCCCCAATATGGAAAACTTTAGCCATGTCTAGGACCGAAGTTATGTTATAATGAAACATGTCATCTGAAAGTGTTTCTTTCTGTTTCTTGGGCCATTCGGAGGACTGCAGTCAGCAGTTTTGTTTAACCTGCTTTGTGCATTTTATTTTCAAACGAAATGCTTGTTCTGTGGAAAATAGGATTACGCAGCGAAACTCTGAATCCCCAAGCTATTTACAGTGGTCCTTCAAACAAGTACGGTCCATTAGTCTTTATTCAAGTCTATATGCCGTAAAATCAATTATTGGAAAAATACGGACAGTTACAGATGCCAGTAGTGGTAAATAAAATGTGAAACTCTACTGTAGTAATTGTTAGACCACCTTTGCCTAATGTTAATTAGAATTACTGTATATACTTCACTGTAATACAATCCTAAACCATCAAAATGAATAGTTAAGTTCAACCAGAATGGAGACAGGCTTGTATTGTTTCAGCTTTGAACCATGTCATAGGCTACTATTTGTGTAGGTTCTCAGTCGTACAGGAGTTGTCCATCGTAGGCAGAAATTCTTCAGGCTTCATCTGTACTCTGTAGGCTACTGTTGTTCCCTCATCAAAAACATACTATTCACTCAATTTTGATCAATCCTCTTTACTCTAGTTGTTTCTTCCTCTCTGTGTTGAGACGATCTCTCCATTTCTTCCATTTCGTTCCCTTAGAATTAAAGGCTCTGACATTTTTGTTGAAATTTAGTTATTCACATAATTCTGGTTTCTGGACACATTCTGTACACAAAACTGCAACTTCTTAAAAAAAAAAAAAAAGATTTTGGTGCAGTGTTCGGTCATTTATTAGTAAAAAAAAAACAGATTACCCATTTCCATTTTGTTCTATGAGCTGTCAAAACTTGAAACGTAAATATCTCAGAACCACTCCACCACCAGAATGCTAGAACCTTGTTATTCTAAGGGGACAGTTTGTGGATTTGTTAGCATGCTGTTTGGCCAGAATTGAGGTCCACTTACTGTTTTTAGCTGCTTTTAGGCACATTAGCATAAAATATCACTGCAGATGTGCCTAAAAGCAGCTTTATAAGCCACAATCATGCTCGGTACACTTTAAAAGGTGTCGTGTTCATGGCTTCCACATACGCCTCTGTAACTGATTTTTGTCCTGTAGTAGAGGTATTACACAAATAATAATTTTCAATAAAAATGATCACTCATACACTTTTAGCAATACACAAGTGTATTTTTGGTCCTCACCAGGCTTAAGTTGCGGTGTCCAAACCTCATGCATAATTCACATGCTTCACTTTCCCAGGGGGACTGCTTTGTGCTGGACTTTGTATGTTCTTTGCATAATATTTTTAGATGAAAAGCGCACAGTATTGCCAGCCTGCTTGATGTGAAGGACTTTGATATTGACAATAAACTGGCTTATGTACTAACTGTATAGGCTATTTCGGATTAAATATTTTGCGGCCTGGTCATGATGCTGCGGGGGTTGTGTGCGCAAAGTTGAGGGGGAATCCATCTTTTTTTTTTTTGGATTCCTGCCGTTGCTGCAGTGTCTGGCTCCGCTCATGTTAAACCGCGCTGCTTTGAAATGGTAATGATGTATGGGAGGCAGTTTGTTTACTGTGATGCTGAGGAATGCCACCCTCCAGAGAGTGAGAGAGATACGTGAATGTCTGAGGAAAAACAGGCGCTGAACAAATGCATTTAAAGACGCTGCTGTAGTTTAATTATTTATTTTTTTAATGTGATGTGACTCTGAAAAGCTGCTTCATGTTCTGTCAGATCCTTCTATAATGCAGTGGTTTTGTGACCTTTAATTTCCAATGGATTACTCCAGAGGTTATTTTTCTTTTTACACAAGTACAACACAGACCTATTGTTAGCTCTCATGCTATTTGGAGTACACATTCATCACACTTAATAGATTTGTATCAGGACTAAGTAAAGTGGCCAAAACTGTCCCATATTCTGGCAGTACAGCAGGTCTACACAAGGAGGCCTTGGACGTCTAGAGGAAGATTAAACCAGGAGTAAACCAACACTTGTACCAACACTTAAGTTAAACAAACCCATTGAACTATAGGACTTGCATAAACGGAGATCCTCTCTTCATTATTGTATCAAGTTGGCGTCTTCTTTTACACTCCGAGCAGCGCGTCAGTGAGGGGACAGTAATGAGCATACATGTGCTGCATTAACTTATGTAATAGTGAGTGAGTGGGGGGGGGG
>OMNZ01021343.1:46739-57626 GCA_900303255.1 Lesueurigobius sanzi | reverse complement strand
GGGGGTGGGGGGGTGGGGGGGGGGGCCGGGGGGAGGGGGGGGGGGGGGGGGGTCTCAGGCAGTGGAGGGGCAGTAGATAATGGCACGGCGGCACTGTTGGTCCATAAAACCGAGTTAGCACTTTGGGGGCTTTTAGCTTTGTCTCAGCCAGCAATGGACATAAAGTAACATATAACTGCTCAGGGGTCATTGTCAGAGAGATGGCCAATGTTATACAATTTATGTGGTTAAGCTATAATTTATTGTCCACAAAGAGAACTTTGTCCTCCTCATTTGACCCATCCTTCAGTGCTACTGGGGCAGCCAGAGTTGCAGCGCTCTGTGACTAATGATGTTGAACAAGTCAGAACAGCAGTCTGGACAGGTTGATATTACATAAAAATGATTAAAAAAATCATTCAGAGATAAATGAACGAGCGCATTTTTTGGAAGCATAGTTGATATTACAAAAACAAATGTACAATTACAATAATGTGGCAGCTGCCCGCGGTCTTTTTACGGTTGGCCCTCAGTGTTGGCACACATGCATCAGAGATGATACTGTACTTTTTACTGTAAGTTTATACAGGGTTCCCACTCTACCTGGAAAACCTGGAAAATTGCCTGCCTTTTTTCTAATCATGGAAAAAACATACTTTGTCCTTTACTTCTCCTCCCTTTGCTTTTCTGTTTAAAATAAATGTATGATACGATATGATTCACCAGACTAAAGATGAGCTCTTTCTGCTCCAGAACACAGGAAAAATTATCTTCTATTTCAAAATTTTCCCAGGAGAAGACTCCCCATTTCACCATGCTCCAAAGAAAACATATGCTTTACATGTCTAAGCTTGAATCTCTTCAGACCAAAAGACTATAGGCTTTATTCATTATTAGATCTCATCCACAGGGGGCGCTGGCGAGTCAGGAGGGCAGAGAGGACCACGAAATACGTAATTATAGTCTTTATGTATTTTTACACTTTTAAATGACATGGAAAATCCTGGAAATGACCTGGAAAATGATTTCAAGTAAAGAGTGGGAACCCTGTTTAATAAAGCTGAACAATTATAACCTCAATATTTTAGATTTTAGTGTGAGACAGAGCTGCACTAAGCTTCCAAGCCAAAATGAAAGTGTGGTTCCATGGTCTCTGGTAAATACACCCAACAGGAGCAATCACTGTTATTGTTTTCTTCCACAATTTTGAGTGGATGTTTTGGCGAATGGTTGGCAACAGCTGATGCATTCAGACGTCTAGCACAGTTTATTTAAGCCACAGACCGGTTACAGCGCAAGGGCAGCAATGCTCTGTTTGTGAACAATGTTTTTACCTATCATATTATTATTTATTGAAAACATTCACGTTGCCTACCAAAGCCCCGGATGTGACGACATCGCAATCGCTCGTATTGAATGTCAATGCCATATGAGGCCCCTGATTTAAAAGGTTTGGACACCCCTGCTGTATTCTCTTTCATCCTGTCCTAAAAGAATGTACAAGCCAAAAAAATACAATGTTCTTATGACTGCAAACTGTTCAAAATAGGGCTGGGCAATATGACCAAAAAATCTAATCATCACGATTTTGATTGTATCACAATTCATGTGTAAATTGTCTTTTGATGGTGACTAAAGCCATCTGCTTCTTCTTGGATTTAGACCTGGTGTTGTCCTGGTTTAGTCTTGGTTCAGTCCTGTTTTAGTCCGAGTTTCCGTTTTGACTTCACTTTTCCCTCATGGTTTAGTCCTGGTTTAATCCTGGTTCAGTCTGTGATATTGTCCAGGTTTAGACCTGATTTAGACCCAGTTTTCTCTTGATTTATTTCTAATTGGGGATTGGGTTTAGTTCTGGTTTAGTCCTGGGTAATCATCGTTTCATTCTGTCCCTGGTTTAGTCCTTTTTAGTCTGGTCCTGATTTAGACCTTGATTTCAGTCTCTGCTTTAGTCCGGTTTAGTACTGATTTAATCCAGATTCAGTCCGATATAGATATTGTCCGATTTTGGATCAGGTTTAGACCTAGTTTTCTGATTGTTTTGATTGTTTGATTGCTTCCAGTTGCTGTGTTTTACTCTGAAATCACCATGTGCCAAACGAGTGCATGCGAGTGGCACAATGCATGCTGGGAGTGGGCTTGAGCGCGCGCCTGGTAAACAGTCATTAAGTCACATGTTTACCCTCCTCCTAATGACTCCGGGGCAGGCTGTGTGTAAATGCAGCGGCTCTCTTGTTTCTCTCTCACACAGACGAACCTGCCTCCTTCCCCGCAGTGTCCGGCGAAGTCTCCGTTCCCCTCAGCCCTGACTGTTGCCGTGACAACTCGCCCCTGGCACTGTGCATAAAATTGCGATGCATCCTTTTATGCCGTCGCCATCGTAGTGACACTAATCTATTGTCATTGGGCTATTATCCTGACACCTCTCACCGTTCGTTACGTGCGGCCTTTTCTGTATGTGATATTCATGTTAAGTTAAGTATAGCAGACCTGACAAGATAGCGAAGGTGGCAGGATTTTTTTTTCTCTCTCTCCAAGAAGAAGCATAAGAAAGGCGTAGACAAGGAAGTACAATGGAATATGACATATATGTTCCACTAGCATGGCGCTGATGTGAGCTAACCTGTCTTCTCCGAGTTTAAATGAGCTCCCAAGAGAAGCACAGACCGACCAAGTCAATTTGCCTCTAGATCGCTATTCTGTGCGGCATTGACAGCTTGTCTTTGTGTAACTGTAACACTTCTAGTTTGCTTAGTTCTTTTCTATTTGATGGTGATTCCAAAAGTTTTCACATTGCGCTGCACAGTGTTGTACAGGGTGTCCATAAAGTCTCTTTGCAATTTTTTAAATGTGTTACAAAGGCAGTTGATAAGATATCTTGTTCTTAACCAGATTTGTTTTATTGTAATCAGTGGTTGTCAAAGTGTTTTTTTTTTAATACACCTTTATATGGGCACCATTAGTTTAATACACCTCTATATGGGCACCATTAGTTTAATACACCTCTATATGGACACACACGATCTGATATCACCAAGTAAGAGTCCAGGGCCAATGTCAAAGTTGCTTGCCCAGGACCAATGCTACAGCCAGCCAATCAGTGGTGTCATGACAAAAATTAAGTTTAGGAACTGGGAACAGTCTGCTATAATTTTGGATAGACCTATGAGTTGTTGGTTTGTCTGAAAATACACCTAAACCGAACCCTAAACCTAGCCCTAACCATAACCTTAAAGATTTTCAAAGCAGACCGTCCCTCCCCTTATCTAGCCCAACGGACCTCCTGGGCAAACAACTTTGACATTGGCCCTGGACTCTTAATTACTTGGTGATATCAGGTCCTGCATATGGACGCCATTATTTGCATGAAGCACATCAAGACGGTGCTCTATTTCTTGCCATGTTCGCTGTAGCATCATCAATGGTGGCAATGGCATCAGAAAAGTCCACAATGGCAAGTCCTTAATGTGCCATATCTTTGTTCAATACACAATATCTTTTACATAACCCCATAGAAATAAGTTCAAGGGAGTGATATCTGGTTAACGTGGTGGCCAAGGAACTGGCCCATCCCTTCCAATCCACCGGTCTGGAAATGTTTGATTGAGGAACTGGAACGAACATGCAGGCCCCTATGTCCCTAATTTCAATTTGATTACAAACTTTGATAATCTCTGATTACAATAGAACAAATCTGGTTAAGATATCTTATCAACTGCCTTTGTAATGTATATATATTTTTTAAGAGACTATATGGACACCCTGTATATTCAAGGAGACCTATTAGGCTAGAATTATTCGATAGTAAATCAATGAATACAAAATGAAGTTTAAAAGAAATAGTCCCCCTAGAATTAAAAGGTTTTTTGCCAAAATTGAGTTACCGTATTCACGTATTCTTGTTCCTGGACCCCTTCTGTACTCTATATCAGGTTTCTGTAGTTTTTAAAATAGTTTTTTAACACATTTCTGTTATTTTATATGAGTGGTCAAAACCTAAATATCTCAGAACACATACAAAACCGTAGAATTCAAATGCAACAAAATGTCCCCAAGCATTTGAGAGAAAAACAATTCTCTGTATGGTTCTCTTTATGTGTGTTATACATTTAAAATTATTTGTTTATTTAAAATATACAAAGATTACTCTCAGTAACTGAAATACAAATCAATTGTAAGTCACTTGTACACCACAAGGAGTGAGTAGTACAAAATACAAATAAAGCATTATTGTAGGATCTAAGTTACACATAGTAAGCTATGATTAACAAAACGCATAGTAGAATTGAATTGAACAGGATGAAGCATATGCAAGAATAAACCGAACAGGACTGCAGCCTAGATCGGCATAAAATTCCGATTTGCACCAGCTCTAATGAAGAATTAAACCAGTAATAAACAAGGTCTAGACCAGAATGAAACCAGGAGTGAACAGGAGCAGTGGAAGTCTGTGTCAGCCACATTTTCTCCAAACCCTGCATCAGCCTCCCCAGTGCTGTACACCAGCGCCCTCTGTTGGCCGACAGCCCTCACAGCGGCAGAGCTCAGCCTTCAGGCCTAGGCACAAATCTCCTGGCTCGCTTTGATAGAGGTCTTATGTTAATCTGCCTCCTGCTGCGGGAATAGGCCGGAGTTTGGCAGCAAAAAGAAACTTCCAGCATCAAAGTTGTGCACTTTCTAAAATGGCTACTCTGTCAATTGATTTGGGCGGACTGCTGTGAGGATGAATCGAGGGCAGAAAAGTAGAAATTGAGCAAAATGGGATGTCTGAACGTGAAGTAAATGAGCAGTGAGGCCATAGTGAACAATGGGAAAAGCAGGTGAGGTTGGCCCTGCAGTCATGTTAAAAGAGAGACTATACTGAGGTGCTCATGGGAAAGATTTTGGTTAATGTTTATGAGATTTAAAAAAATCTATGAAAGTACTATATCGGTTTGTGTGTGACTTTCTTTTAGATGCACGGGAGAGACTTTTATCACACTGTTGGGGTTGGAACTTGAACCTACATCCCTGAGGAAGGTTTTTTGCCTGACGTTACTCTTTTGCTACACCCGGGCCACGCTTGGACAGCATACAGTCAGTTTGTAAAATAGTTTTATGGAGAACAAAATGTCAACTGTTGTTGCACTATTCACAGCATTTAGCAGAATCCTGTCATGCAAGATTCCCTTATAGTTTGGAATTGAAAAGAGTTTTATGTGATGTCCTAGTAGGCAAATATAATATACTACAGACACAGCCTTATATGACTGATGTATTACAAGTTTTCAGTCCTTTTATGTTTCCATACTGCCTTTTTTTTCCCGATAGCCAATTAATAATGGATCATGACAGGTTCACATTTAAAATGTTCTTATTGCTAGCGTTGATAGGAATTGGATATTGACAAATCCCCCTGAAAAATCAATCATCAAGTCCAAAACTAAAGACTGTGGAACTACTGTAGGTGTAGCTAAACTGGACATTTGGTTGCAACAATGTGAGAAAAGTGCATTTTGGGAAAACGGCCTTTGAATTTACAATTTTTCATATAGTTTGATGGAGATACTGTATGTTGATCAGCTCAATAATTAAACACCTTATGTGAAGATTAGACAATTGATTTGTTTCCAGGTGAAGGTTTATATGTTGTAATCTGGCTTAAAACCTAAAGTGTCTCCCCTGAACATGTGCATTTCACATTGGTACATGAAACATCTCTTCGCAAAAAATATGAATCCATCAACTCCTATTCAATTCCTTTAACAGCCGTGCTAAACTGTGCCGTACATCATCTCCAAAGACCGTAGTTCTGGTCGAGGGCTCGCGTTCTCCATTATAGTACAGTGGGGAAAAAATGGATGACCTTGCAAAGCCTCCGTGCGGCATGCGGGGCTGTGGATCTGTCCCCGGTGAAGCCCATAGATCAACGGGGGGAAGCTGAATAAATGACTGCACCGGAGGAAGCAGGAGATGGGAGGGATGGATGGAGAGGGGTGGGTGGGTGGGTGGGTGGCTAGGGGGGGCCGGACAGCTGATGTTAAAGTGGGAGGGGCTAGTTTCCCATTGACGTTTAGGGGGAATGTGCTGATGAAGGGAGTGCAGTCAGGAGAGCGGTGCTGCGCTGTAGTGTAAACAGTGTGTAAAAGTTATTTTTACTATGGGAGTCTATGTGAAGGTAGGTGGCAGCTCACTCAACGCCATGTACTGTGCGTATATATGCAGTATGTATGATGTATTTGATGTGTACATGTATGGTGTGGACATGTCAGCAGGTGGTTGTGTTGTGTGGCAACAGCAGGGTTTGGCATGTTTTGATGTGGTGGATTAACTCAAAGGCAGGTTGCATGCAAATATACAGTTTTTTTTTTTTATCTTTAAATGGTCCTGTAAAAAGACATAATTTTGTTTGGTATAAGAGTTCATACACTTGCATTATTCCTATTTGTGCGTTCAAAATGACCAAAACAATAGGAACATTTGGAGCATTATGTACATTGCATGGCACATTCATGGACCCCTAATGGCTACACGTTTTACCTTACACCTTCATACACACAGCTCCATAACCATTTTTCTATTTTCCAGAACCTTTTGTCATTAAATCGATAAAACTGTGATGTTTTGTATTTATTTTTTATTCCATGAGACAATAGTCATAATTTATCATAATTGGAAACCCATTGATAACTTTATGGGCTACTATAGTATGGCTGCAAGTTTTAGTGCTTACAACTTCAAATGTGGTCACATGACAGTGCAGTAGCATCTTATGTATTCATACTTATACTGTATGACAAGGTAACAAATCGATCAATTTAATCTGTTCAAAAACTGCAAAAAGTAATCGAGAAATGAGTAAAATTTTCTTGAATTTTGCAACACTTAAATTGAGAATTAAGGATCTCATGGCACTCGAAATTAGATTAAAAATAACCCCATTGGCAAATTTCGTGAAAAATGGTTGCTCAAATCAAATCAAATTTGACTCATCACTTTTACATTATATTATACACTTTTTTTTGTTTGTTATTGTTGCACATTATCACGTTCTAGTCTATATCCTATTTCCTTTCATTATAGTTACTAAGATCACATTTTGCATGTTTGATGCCACTTATCGAACTGTCAGCTTCCTCTTGTGTACCAACGCAGGCCGTCCCTGGCCTGACATCACGGTCACGTTGCCGCCTGGTGTCATCTGAAGCAACACAAAGAACCGCTCGATTGTCTGCTCTCCCTTTCTTCCCTTTCACCGCTCTGTCGCTCCATGCGCCTCGGTACGCCATCTCTCACGTGTCCCTCGCGCATCCCTCTTTTCTCTCCGCGAGGTCCGACTCATTGTCACCCATCCCGCTGACGTCTTTCCCCCCGTAACGTATAGATAGAAGCTGGGGCTGGCGATGGGAGCGCTAATTGTTGTTTGTTGTGCGCGGCTCTAATTGGACCAGGGGGCGGAATAGATGGGCTTTTGGGGGGGAGGGGGTGATGAGATGGGGGGGATCATTAGGAGCTTGTTAGATGCAGAGAGCGTGAGAGCTATGCAAACGGTACCATGCACAAGGAGGGTATATGGAGTATAAAGAGGAGCACTGTACTCGTGCGTGTGTACACGTTTGCTCAGTTCGAGCCGGGTCACATGTGAAGTTGTGTGATCGTCCCGGGACAGAATGTTGCTAGGTTACGGTCTCGCAGGGCAAAAAGCTGGTTCCTCCCATGGGATGATGCTGCAGGTACCTGCTGCCTCAGGGGTTTACTGGGTTTGTAATGTACTTAATGGAACTTAAAGGGAAATGTCAGCAAAGAATCTGGCGTGAAGTGGGTTTTCTGCAGTTTTGGCCTAAATGCTTTTTAATCAACATCGAAGACGAGGCTGCAAAGTGATCACACGTTTGAAAAGTTTATTTTAGTGGCAGTTTTTTTTTTTTTTTCTATAGGGCCTGTCAAAGTTAAAGGCACTATACCTGATTTTTACCTAGAAGAGGAATGACATTTGTTTTGCCTCCATTTAGTATATTGTACACTGCAAAAAGTGATCTGTTGATAAGTAAAATTTGCTCAAATTCAGAATATTTGATCTTATTGTGAGCAATTTTGACTTGGCAAGTAAAATTATCTGCCAATGGAACAAGTATTTTTGCACTTACTATAAGGAAAAGCATATAATTTAAATTTATTCTCTAATTCTAAGTGCAAGAAGTTGTTTTTTCTTAATTTAAGTGCAAAACTACTTGTTTTGTTAGCAGATAATACTTGGCGAGTCAAGATTACTCAAAATGAGGTTGAATATTCTGAATTCAAGCAAATCTAACTTATCAAGAGATCACTTTTTTCAGTGTAAACAAAAGATATGTGTGGAAATAACACAGTGCATCTAAATATGACGCATTTTTATCAACTTCAAGAGTTTACTGGCTGCTTTTCTTGCATTTCTATGAAAGCGGCCCTAAAAAGTGACCCCGCAAGTTGTGAAATTTGCTTATAAACACATCTCTTTGAAGAAAGTGGATTTCAGAAACGCACTAGGAAAGCTGGGAATGTTTTTGAACCAAATTGCTCCCACTTTCATTGTTTGTAATCCAAAAAAATCAGGTATAGTGCCTTTAACGATTTTACTCATGATTAATCCAAAAATAATTCATGAATTAAATATGGATTTATCACAAATGAATTGTGTTATCATATGTTTTGACCGAGCCACCTCCAAAGAAAGTCATGTAAATTTACCTGAGGCATTCGTAAACATGGATTTACCATAAAACACAGGACCTAGACTTGAACAAATGATAAATTGTAGCAGTCGGCCTTTTCAGCTAGATTTATGACATTTTAATTTACTATATTAATGAAATGTGAGCAAATGCTTTAAATGAGTGTGTTGTATGTTGGCCTTATATTAACAAACAATGTAAAAATTACATCCAAATAGAATGTGATTTACTTCAACTTTACTGCCTGCAAATTCCAATCATTTTTTACTTGAAACCTAATTATTTTCTGCTGTGGTTTAGCTTGTGTAGATGCTAATTACGTCTCTGTCATTATAATGTATTTGAGTGCAGAGTTCTTTCATGGAGAGAGGTCCAGCTCTGTGAGAAACAGAGCTGACACACCTTAACCACATTGAATTCATTTCACCACACGGCGGATATCATTTCAAATGTACTGACAGTGAATTAGATTTCCACAGATGAAAAATACTGCTTCGCCGATGTCTCCTCAGCCCCTTTTAATGTTGCAGTTCACATGAAAAGCTCTGAGAATGAGCGCGAGGAACGATTAAGGCCAAGATTAGCAGAGTTCAGCCAAAATGTGCAAAAGGAAACGGACTCCAGCAGCAGTAAAAACCCTCTCATGTGTCCGGAGTTTATTTAGGCGTCGCTCGGAGATTAACCTGTCAATCTGGGCATGACTGGGAATTGGCTTTTTCTGATGCAGGTACTTGGTATCATGTTGTAGCGAACAGGACATCTGGCTACTTCTTTATATGGAAAAGATTATGCGGGAGATGTCACATGGCAACAGAAACCAAATGAGTGACAGTGTTGAGTTGTGACATTTGTCTTTGTTTTCAGACTCGGTCCTTAACAGTGAGGGTTATGCAAATTATGTTTTTTTTTTGTTTTTTTTTATGTATTGTTGACAGAGGAATACACACTCAAAACTGCTCTATAGTTGGTTAAAGGTGCACTATGTACATTTTTAAGTGAAAAACACCCTTGATATTAGTATGTATTTGACCTTTTAGTGGCCCAGTGGCTGTATGGGTGCAGCATGGCATCTTTACTTTCCATCACAGCGGCCTCTATGGCGCTCCAGGATCAATTGTTTTAGGGTTTTGTACCCAAAGCTTTCCAGAACCTGTAAAACAATTGATCCTGGAGCATTATAGAGGCCACTGTGATGGGAGGTGCCATGCTGCACCCATACAGCCACTGGACCACTAAAAGGACAATGCGCACTAAGATATATATTTTTTCACTAATAAACTTGCATTGTGCACCTTTTAAGTATTTTAACTTCAACACCGGTTCACAGCAAATTGGGCTTGCATAAGCTCTCAGTCGTCTAGGACAGGGGTTTTCAACCAGTGGTCCATTGTAGTACTGCTGGTGGTCCGTGCCTTGCTATCCAGTTTAACTACTAATAAAAATACACAAGGGCAGCTGCATACTGAATATTAATGAATATCAAGTTGATATATGTCTTTTAATAATTCTACTTTGGTTATTTTCAACATTTGAGAACACAAAGCATTGTAAAATAAAGTATATAGCCCTCTTTTATACAAAAAAAATAGGCCTATATTGCACACACACACACAGTGGGCCGCAGACTACTGCTTAGTCTGAATGGTGGTCCCTGGGGCAGAACCAGTTGAAAACCCCTGGTCTAGGATTTTCAAAGAACGCTTTTGATCACTAAATTGAGTTTCTCCTATTAGTACCAGTTTTTAACAATTAAATCATAAGATGTTTTTTCTCAGTTCAGTTCTTCCTGTGAAGTTCATTTGGGGAAAGGAAAGATTTGGACTCTCCTATACTTCTCCTAGTCCACACTATGCATTTCATTTTTACGTTTAAACAATCTGCAGCTTCCACAAAAAGCCATTGTCCTCACTCCTTCGAATATTCATCGACGTTCCGCAGCCTGGATCTGCTCTAAGTCAATAAAGCAGTAAGCTGTACATTAACCTCTCATTATGCAGCGGAGTCATAGTCAAAATTTATGACACTTTTGAGAGCCGTTCTTTTCTTTTCGCTTTGTTGTATTCTGCGCCCGGACCAATCGGACCACAGCGTATCACGAGCTACTTCCTGCTGATGTACGGCTGCCGCATGGCCCTATAGGGATTGTGCGCTTATTGAGTTCCGATGCGTCTTCCAAATCGTCCCATAAGCCATTGTGTGTGTGTTTCGTGTAAATTAAATG
>OMNZ01021343.1:0-26660 GCA_900303255.1 Lesueurigobius sanzi | reverse complement strand
TAATAAAGTGGAACCTTTTTTTTTTTTTTTTTTAATTTTCAGGTTTTTCAGCCAGTTTGCTCTCTTAACATAAACTTTCACCTGGAAACAATTAAATGGCCCAATGTTCACGATAAGGAGTGAAATTATTACAATGAATCAAGGCTTTTAGTGGACAAAAATAAGTGCAGCCAGTTCTCTGTTTCACTCAGGTAATTACAGTATAGCTCAAAAAGTAGCGTTCTCTATTTTCAATGCAAGGGTTGTAAGATTGATGCTGCGCGGTGTACTTCTTTTCTATGAGGTTTCCACAACCATATTCAAGGGCTTTTTATTGTTTATGGGCTATACAGCTGTCAACAGACCTCCGTATAGAAATAAAACACAATTTTATTCATAGCAGCACCAGGAATTAATTATAATCTCTCGGTGCGCAGCGAGGAAACTGATGGGGCCTGGTGACGGGAGGCTGGAGGGGTGGGGGGAAGACATGGCGTAGCTTCAGGCGGGAGAGTATCAGACAGCTCTGTCAGACGCCTACACCTGTCCCAAACTACAGCAGAGTCTTCTTATACACAAACCAGAGCGCAGCACTGGCTGAGCCTTTTACTTGATTCAACGCGGTTCAAGCAAGAATCAAACACTCATATTTGGCGCACCTTCCCTCTCTCCGCTCCTCCTCCTCCTCTCTGTATCTGGTGGCGCTCTGCATCTCTTGCGTGGCGACATGTTTGATCCAGACTTATGAATTAGCAGAGCGGACGGAGCAGCCTTCTCACATCTCCCCAGTGTTGTACCTGTTGTATTTTGGGCAAACGTGAACTGAACGCGCTGTATTACTGCCTGATGAACGAACTATGAACACGTTCATTCTGGTGTCTGTGAATGGCATGCCCTATCTGTTTAACTTCCTTCAATAGGGCGCCAGATTTCTTTAGTGTTCCAGGCGAAAACCCAGCTAAACTCACCGTAAAGAGCCCTTAATATTTAGCATAAAAACGGCGATCTCATGCCTGCATCCACTTGCACCTCTGCCCCAGGGGAGCACTATCTTCAGCACATCCGAATGTGAACCCCGTCAAAATATATGGGCTTTGGGAATGATATTGAAAAATGATAGCTCACAGAAACACAAAAAAAGAACTATGAACTATTTTTGGAACTATGAACGAAATAATAACTAGCTGATTCAAAACCTAAATATCATATCCAAAATACTCTCTGAAAAAATGTTTGTAGCCAATATATCAACAAAATAAAGCCATAATTTAATCCTGGCTCTAACCATTATTCAGTTTTCATAACCAAACATATAGGCAATTTTTATGCATAAAACACCCTCACTTTTATTTAGAAAAATTGTAAATCACTCAATTAAAATTGTGTCCCTATTCCCCTGCAGTGTCTCATCTTAATACCATGCTAATTTTGATAAATGGGTGAAAACATGACACACCTTATTTCATTTCATGTTAAAAATATGACTCACTACCCTAACCAAGTATAAAGACTATAAATTATGAGGACACATGATTAGTTATTTCTTGGTAATCCTTTTCAAACAGGCCTGCTAAATGCGTTACCCCCTGTTATTTCTGGTTACTGTCCAATTTTCATCCCATTGCCACGTTACTACTGTGCTGTAAAAGTAAAGTGCCAGTAGTAGAAGCCACATTTTGGTGCTTTGAAGATCATTAGGTGTGAATCCGGTCGCAAAAAGCAGATGGCGAGAGCGCTGCTGTCCCTTAGCAATATTGTGATGCAACCTAGCGGAGTATGGTGATGTGCTGCATGTAAATGGGTATATATTTGCATATTTCGAGGCCAAATCTTTCAATTTGGAAGACCTAATGTGTGGGTTTATTGAGAATGCTGTGGGATGAGCGAGTTCAGCGTTTTTGGAGGCACGATTTGAGTATGATGAAAACTTTCATGATTTTTAGTTGAGTTGGCCGCTGTTCAGGGAATGTGCAAAGAGGGGAGGAACTAGAGATATATTGTCAAAAATAAGAACATTTTGTAGCACTTTTAAAACCATTTGAAACCATTGATGTGTATTATTTTGGTATTTGACTAGTTAAATGCTTTATTCCAGTGTTTCTCAACTGGTGGTGATTCAGGACCCACTTTCAATGCATCAGGACAAATCGTGATCCAAATAAAATATAATTTTTTAACTTGAACTTAAAATAATTTGCACTTTGGCCATTTTTCAGTATATTTAATATCAAAATGCAGTATGTCTTTGCAGAGTACTGTTGATTTAGACCATGAATATTCATATCAATAATTATATTTTAAAAACGCATTGTGTTTCATATCAAGTAAAACCAATTCATTTTTGTAAGGCTTAATGTCACAACAAGAATCTCCTCACAAGGCTGCACCAACATCAAAACAGTGGAAAAAAGGAGCAAATGTATTGTAACTTATAATGCCAAAACAAATGTTATCTCGCAAAACTAATGTAATGTCCATTCATGGTTTTAGCCAAGGCTTGCTACCGACTGGTATTGGTTCTGTGATCCATCAATTGAGACCCACTGCTTTACCCCATGCATCTCAAAGCAAGTATTCCTCCACAACCCTGATTTCTGTTGCCAATACTCAATATTTGATCCCATCTTGCCATTTCAACACTCCTCTTGTGATTGGATGTTGTATCCCTGGCTCGCTATTGATGTTCTCTTCGTCTGTACAGTTTTATTTTTACAATGAAAAAATCTGAATGAAGAAAATCTTGGTACAATTCATGATGACACATTTACCCTCCCGATTCGAGGCGAGCAAAGGATTACACGCGATCTTATTTAAACATCCTGCCCTTTCCCTTTGAACAAATCATCTGAGTCGAGTTAAGACCACCACTGTACTCATGCTATTGACACTATCAAACTCCAAACAGTGGCATCTGCTTTGTGAACTTTTGACCACCTTCTCCTTGGTATTACCACTCGGGCCGCTGTCAAACTGCGGCTGCGTGTTGATATTGAGCCAGAGAGTAATGAAGGAAGTGGATTGTGTACTCTGCATGGGTGTGTCTTGTAACAGTTCAAGCTGGGAGCACCAGATGAGAAAAAAAAAAAAAAAAAAAAAAGAAAAAGAAAAAGTGAAAATCCAGCCCATGTATGCATCAACGTCTGCGCTAAATTCCTACATTCTTTGCGAGCTGTATTTGCCCTGTCACTCTCCTGGACTTTGTAACGGCTATTGAAACAGGCAGGCCAGCAGCAGGTCCCATGATGCAACTCGCCCCCCTCCCCCCCGGCTCCCTGATTGGTGCGCGGAGGTGGCATAAACAGTGGTTTCCTGGTGGAGCCCGGTGTACTCTGGACTGCTCTTTGACGGACAGACGGAGGAGATAGCCAGAGGGACAGAATGGTGGACAAGCTTTGGAGGAAGAGCTGGCAGTTTATTGAAAACCGCCGCTCCATTCGCAGCAAGCGGGCGGCCACTTGGAGCACGCCCGAGTGTGAGAGTGAGTGAGTAACGTTATTGCTTTTCATTTGGGTTGTTTGAACAAGAGGTGGCATTTATGGAGAAGTGGATATTGCAATGGTGCGGTCGGTGACGATGTGATAGGAGGGCGAGGGAGTGTGCCAGTTTTCGGTGACAGGTGATTCGGTCCTGTAGTAATATGTGTAATGTATTGTGTCGCTTGGTTGCGTCTAAATTAAAATGGCAAGCACTTGGAAACAAATTTAAAACTTTATGAATAAGAATGAATGGGATGAGTCTGGCGTTAGGTGCCATAAGTTCTCAGTTTTACATAAAGCACGTAATGGGATGCACCCGGATACCAATAAAAAATATACATACTGTATTTCTATATCCACAGTTCTTCCTGTTCAAGAGTAAATGCTTTAGGCTATTTAATAATGTGGCAACCGCATACACTTTCTGTTATTTTAGTGTCTTTGATCCTCTCCTGAACCACATCATGCATAGTTTTGTCCATAGCCTTTGACATCTACATAAAACCGAATCATGTATTCAACCGATTGTTGCACTTTACACCTCCTTAATTTTACAGATAAAGCACAGAATGACATGCAACCGTGTCATCCACTCTCTTCCAACATAAACTTCATCGTCTACTGTCCGTAGAGCCATTTGGTTTGTGTGAAACTGGTTTTATGAACGCTCAGATCAAAAGTTATTATGTGGTTTTGGTGGCTTTGAAGTGGCTCACTCGGGTCTTAAGTTGTACAAGAAAGATTACACAGACGGACATGATTTATGTAGTTGATAATCCATTAAGCACATTCTGATGTTAAATTCCCATCGTATAACTGCATAATAAGAGACCTCCTTCAGTTTCTCAAGCTATTGTCCTGGAAAGAGGCAACTGAAGATGAAATGAGTGGTTTGGGGTTTCAAATATAGATGCAGTACTCATGACTAAACTGGTATCACTTGCTGTTGGTGCATATCAGATAAATGAATTTAGTGTACTTGTGATGACCTTTAATACTGTATTTGTAATTAGTTTTTCGTATTTTTGTGCAACGACCAAACTCCCGTGTGAATGGAAGGTTAAAAACATAGCTCAGTGTGTTCTACGACTTCAGGATTATATTTAGATAATTCAATAAACAAACATGTTTTTTCTGTCTTCCAGTGTGGAGGGGGATGGCCGGCCCAATGACAGCGGTCCTTCCCTGGACAGCGGAGCGGGCTACAGCCAGGGCCCGGTGACGCACGGCTCCGTCATCAGCCCGGACCGCTACGACAGCCCCCTGTACAGCCACGGCGGCGTCCAGCCGGGGCCGCAGAGACCGCGCCGGCCCAAACTGCAGCACTCGCAGTCCATCCTCCGCAAACAGGCCGAGGAGGAGGCCATCAAGCGCTCCCGGTCGCTGTCCGAGAGCTATGAGCTGTCCGCAGACCTACAGGACAAACAGGTACAGTGTGCGGGGGCTGGGCAGGGAGACCAGATATACAGTATCACTACATTTTAGTTTAGGCTTGATTTTTGTGATTTATCTGGTTGTTTTTTTTTACATTGATTGATCATTCGTGTGTTATTGTTTTAAGCCTTTCAAGTCTAACTTATTAGCCTTTATCTTTGTTTAATAAGTGATGAACTGTAATGTAAGAAAACATCTGTAGGTTTCTTTGAAATGTTTTTCATACTTCATACTTGTTATTAGTAGGGCCTAGATTATTGTTCTGAAAAAGAAAAGACAATCTCTTCCTCTATTTGTTCAATATTTTTAAGAAATCCACAAAACATGTACAAATGAAACAAAAAAAAACATACTACACCAGTGGTTCCCAACCTTTTTTGTCTTGTGTACCCCTTGGGCATTTTATTTATACTCCAAGTACCCCCTGCCTTGAAGGTTTTGATGATTAGTTAGAAAGTGAATGACTAAAACTCATATTTATCAGTAAAAATGCTACTAAATATTCTCAAACTCTCACTCTTTACAGTTAAATGTTTTTAATAGGTTTTCTTTGAACATAATAATCAAAAATACAATCCAGTGTTATATTATTTTGTATCTGAAATTATTCCAAGTACCCCCTTCCAACCTCTCGCATACCCCCAAGGGTCCCCGTGCCCCTGGGAAACACTGTACTATTAATGGCAACAACGTGTTGAAATATGAGGGCCGTTACCAGAGCATAGGGATTCAACTAAATAGTTATCAATTGACTGGTCAAAAGTCCTCAAAAGGTGTCCCTAACAGGAAAAAAAGTCATGTGACCGAAACCCACCAATCCTCTACTATATTACGTGGTCTGTTCACTTTAGGGGCATAATCAAATTTAGTGTTGAAGATTTAAATAAAACAATCCACTTACAGTAGATCGACTGGAACAACTACGCAAATTATTACTTCCCGCCAAATTCTGGTCGACTTTAACGCTTCCAACATCCTGAAATCGGTTTGTTTTCTGTGCGCAGGTGGAGATGCTGGAGCGTAAATATGGCGGCCGCTTCATAACCCGACATGCAGCGCGCACCATCCAGACGGCGTTCCGGCAGTATCAGATGAACAAGAACTTCGAACGCCTGCGGAGCTCTATGTCCGAGAACCGCATGTCCCGCCGCATCGTAATGGCCAACATGAAGATGCAGCTTTCGTTCGAGGGGCCCGAGAAAGTGCACAGATCCTACTTTGAGGGCAGGCAGGTGTCCATGACCGAAGATGGCACCCCCCTCTCCATGCAGTCGGAGAGTCAAATGGACCACCGGCAACACCCGCCCAACATGGCGGTTCACCAGGCGCAGCAGGGGGATCTAACGGACGCCATCACGGAGCTAGAGGATGCCTTTTCCAGACAGGTTAAATCTCTGGCTGAATCCATAGACGACGCGCTGAACTGTCGTAGTCTCCAAGGCGACGAAGGCCCTGACCCCGAGTCCATGGGCTGTCCCGAGGTGCAACGGGAGGTGCCCTACCAGTCCCACCGCAGGACAGGGGGGCGCATGCACGATGAGGCGATGGCGTATAGCGATGTGACTCTATTTATAGACGAGGAGGACATGTCCCGCCCGATCACGCTGAGGTCAGGGGAGCAGCAGTCCAGCACGGAGTCGGACTTGAGGCTGCGCTCGGTCAACTCCTCCCAGGAGTACTGGCCCATCGACCCCAAGGACGAGGGGCGAGACACGGACACGAGCTGCCGGAGCACCCCCTCTCTGGAGTGCCAAGAGCAGCGGTTAAGAATGGACCATCTCCCCCTCCTGACCATTGAACCTCCCAGCGATAGCTCGGCTGAACTGAGTGACCGCTCTGAGCGGGGCTCTGTCAAAAGGCCGCCTGTGTACGAGCCGCATGGACACATTGTAACCTCATCCCAGGCTAGCCCCAAACATATTTCCCATGGGCCCCCGCCTAGAGCTGCACCTCGGGACGACGACGCCCCCCTTCGCCATCGCCACCGGCAACTGGAGAGTCATTTGGCCATCAACGGGTCGGCGAATCGGCAGAGCAAGTCGGAGTCCGACTTCTCAGACGGGGACAATGACAGTATCAACAGCACGTCCAATTCAAACGATACCATTAACTGTAGCTCAGAGTCCTCGTCGCGGGACAGTCTCCGGGAGCAGACCCTGAGCAAACAGACGTACCACAAGGAGACGCGGAACAGCTGGGACTCGCCCATTTTCAGCAATGACGTCATCCGAAAGAGGCATTACCGCATCGGGCTCAACCTCTTCAACAAGTGGGTGCTCACTCAGGATTGACTTTGCACACCAAGTACCTCCTCATATAATATTTAAACTTCCAAGTGCAACCAAAATCAAATCAGGGCTATACCAGGTCTAAAAAGGGTCTAAAATAGGCTTGAATTGGATTGTAAAAACATCTAGACTGGACGAAACCCTTCCCACACACACAACCAGATTAAAAAAATGTATTGGTATTTAATTTTTAATAAGTAAATGTTGTGGATGTTGTAGCAAATTCCAACGAACAGCTCTTTAGCTACAGTATACTGTAAAGTCCAATGTTACAACAAGAGTCACCTCACAAGACTTTTCAAGTAATGCTGATTTGATCGAACGGTTTGGAATCTTCAATGAGACAGTTATGTGCCAACGTTATTTAAAATGATCAACTCTTCATTATGATCTACTTGCAGTACACATTATTTGCAAACCACACATCACATCAGCAGTCCCCTCCAAAGACCATAAGGACTATCTAGACAAGCAAACAGGGTGAAAGACTATCCCAGGACATTCCCTGACCCTTTGACACTTCATGGTAAAGACAAATATGCACAAACACAACTAAGGAAGTACGATAATTTACTATTTCAATTGTTTTGTAATCCTTTAAGCTCCTCTAAGTAAACCTTTTTATTGACCGTTTTTTGGGAGTTCAAAACTAAATAAATCAGGCTAGGAATTAAATGTTGAAAAATCCCTTTGAACGAGCCTTTAAACTATTAAGTACCAGACTGGAAAGTTTGTAGGAGCTGTAGGAGATCTATGAAGAAACGTTGAATCTGTGCAATAATTACATTCCTTATTATAAGGATGAAGCGAAAGTTTATACTGTATGTTAAGAGAGCAAACTGGACCAAAAAATGGAGTCATTCCTGTAGTGACTCACCTTAATAAAGCTACAAAGAGACTCACCTGACACATCACATATATCAACATTATCATTTGTATTACGTTACCTTTTATCTAGAACTAACAGTGTGTGGGGTAATGTGTTTTTAGGAAGCCAGAGAAGGGGATCCAGTACCTGACGGAGAGGGGCTTTATCCCAGACACACCTGTGGGAGTGGCCCACTTCCTGCTGCAGAGGAAAGGCCTGAGTCGACAGATGATCGGAGAGTTCCTCGGTAACAGACAGAAACAGTTCAACAGAGACGTCTTGGAGTGAGTTTCTACAGCTTTTATTTCAGTACTGTGAAATAAGTGTAATATTCAGTAGCTGGGGCATATTGTGATAATGATTTTGGAAATATGGTTAAAAGATAAAACGTTAATCCCTTTGTTTGCTAAGTTGTCAGCGAGAAAACGGACAAACAATAAAACCAGAATTGACAGCGTTATTTGCAGTAGGCGAGACACTGCAGGTGAATAGGGAAAAATGTTTAGTTGAGTGATAATACTTTGAATCTTTTGCTGTGTATTACTGACATACATATGATCATTTTATGTTTTCACACGAAAACTTAAAACTGATTTAGTAGAGTTATATATAAAAATTATGGTTAAAAACAAACTTGTCTCAAACGCTGTTGAATATTTTTGATATAAGACAGAGCTATTATGAGCTCAGAGGAGGAGAAATCTTCAATAAACATGATTTTAGAACAAATACTATGGGGTTTTGCATCTCTATTAAAGGGCTAGACCTCTGGAATAACTGCACAGAGGAACTTCAACTGTGCACCTCCTCTCTTTCATTTCAAAAGAATGTATAAAAACATGACTTGTCAGATTGTGAACAATAATTTGTTAAATAATCCTTAATGGATGAACTGCTTAAAATCTTTTCTTTGTATTTTCAATGAGAAAAGCACAATGGCAACAAAGGCACATGTTTTTGTGTTGTAAAGGCAGCAACATAAGCTTATGCTTCAGCCTACGCCTTTTCAGTGTAAGTTATGTAAAGTATGTGCAATTGTTTTGTAATTGTAATTTTGTTTGTGCAGCAAATGACCAGAATAAATATATAAATATTGGATAGAGCCAGCTAGGTTTAAATATCAGATTTTCAGGGTAGATCAGGGTATTTTGGGTATATTCTTATTAATGAGACATAAATAATATGCTTTGTTGTTTTTGGGGTTCAAAACTCAATAAATCAGGCTATGAATTAAACATTGAAAAACCCCTCTGAACACACCTTCTAAATGTTGTTAAGTGCAAGACTAAATCTATGGAGAAACGTTGAATTTAAATCCTTGACAATTTATTTGTTTCCAGGCGAAAGAGAGAGATCTAAAAAATAAAATAAAAAGACTTTTGCCTGTACTATTTCCCCTTAAAAAAAAACTTTTTGAATGTTTTAACTACCAACATTGTTTTCATTTTGCTTTTAAACTGTACATTTCTTGTCAGATCAAACACTTGGGCACAATATATTATGCTTCCATACTGTTTTAAACATTTTTCATCTCTCTCTTACTCCATCGTGTCTCTGTGCACTGCAGCTGTGTGGTGGATGAGATGGACTTCCTGGGCATGGAGCTGGACGAGGCCCTGAGGAAGTTTCAGAACCACATCAGAGTCCAAGGAGAAGCGCAGAAAGTGGAGCGCCTCATCGAAGCTTTCAGGTGAGACACGGAACTGAAATTAAATGACTCCATAAACTGTGAGAAGATCATTCAGATTTAGCCAATGAGCTTATTTAATTCAAATCAGTGGCTTTCCATAATAAACCTGGATTATACACCGAAAAACAGAAAGCAAAGATATCTTGATAAGTTAAAATTACTGACAGATTTCTTTGACTTACTTACTGTAAATCAAGGACAAATATACTTCTTTCATTAGAACTTTACTTACTGTATTTGTAGGATACTTTTTGCAGTGTATGTGTGTGTAAAGATTTCAAGCAAACCACCTCTGCTTTGGCCCCTTGCCCAAAGGGAGATGCATCACAGAGAAGTAGAGGCCAGAAGACATGCCTGTGTTTTGTAAATAAAATGAATAAGGCAGAATGTGCATTGTAGCACTCTGTACTCATGAAGGTATACAACATCGTGTCACCCGAGTTGCTGCAGAAGTCCATTACCCAACAACACTGTCGATACTTACGCATCATTAGCTCAGAGAGAAGTAACCTTGCTTCTGCTTCCCCCTCCTCAAATACATGCAGACCTATTGTTGTGTATTCTAATCACATTAATTGTCCCACTATATCTCTCCTCTTGGTCGTGTCCAGTCAGAGGTACTGCATCTGTAACCCCACTGTGGTGCGGCAGTTCCGAAACCCAGACACCATCTTCATCCTGGCCTTCGCAATCATCCTCCTCAACACCGACATGTACAGCCCAAACGTCAAACCGGAGAGGAAGATGAAGCTGGAGGACTTCATCAAGAATTTGAGAGGTACATTTTGAACAGTTGTTTATAGGGTTTAATGATCAGGCTGCTGGAAAGTAAACTGAAAACAAAATGAAAATGACAGCTCTTGAGGAGAGTTTGCAGAAGTACAAATCTGTCAAAAGTGGTCTAAGTGAGGAGTTGTAACGCAGCGCTGGTGGCATATGCATAAAATTTGCCAGAAAAAGGAAATGTCACACGAACGTTGGACGCCTTTAGTTTTTTTTTTCAGCACACATTCACAGTGGCATTGTTTCTATAAGCTTCTGCAATTCTAAAATATTTATTTCCATCGAGTGTGGTGTTAATTTTTCACCAAGATCTTGTATTGATGATGGGAAAGCGTGACCACTGCGCAAAGCCTTCTCCAGCACGTCCCAAAGATTCTCAGTGGGGTTAAGATCTGGACTCTGTGTGGTGGACAATGCATCTCATGCTCCTTAACGAAAGTTACGTATGTAACTACAGTTCTATGAATCCCGGATGACTGCCAGAGGGTGGTGCTGAAAGCACGGAACGAATGGTCCCCTTGCACATGCGCAGCTCGAGTAGCAATACCAACAGAGCCACATCCTGTGACACTCGGGTTGCCAACCAGAGGCTATATAGTCTGATGACACCCGAGGCTCCACTTCTATAGAATCTTCTCGCGAAACACGAGGATTCTGAGTGACAGAGAAACTCTGGCGGTCATCCGGGATTCATAGAACCGTAGTTGCATACGTAACTTTAGTTCTATTTCATCCCTCCTGACCGCCAGAGGGCGGTGAAATAGAACCACTCTTTCTCTGGCATTGTCATCATGGAATATGCCTGCATTATCAGGGAAGAAGAAATCCATTGATGTAATAAAATGGTCATTCAGGAGGATGTTCATGTAATCAGCTGATCTCATTCTTTGGGCACATAGTTAGGGTGACCAGACCAGTTTTGAGCACTCTCTCCCATGTCCCGGTGAATTTATCTGAAATCATTCATTTGTCCCAGTTTCACACAACCTCTGTCCCAGTTTTCACCAGTGTCATGTCCAAAGCAGCATATTTACTTCATACTTATGGCTTTAGGCCAAGACTGAAAATGAAAAAAGAAAAATAACTGAAAACATGAAACAATGACGAAAAAAACGTGACAAAAATTACAAAAAAAGTGGAAAAAAAAACCATGAAGACGTGAGAAAAATGCAAACAAATATTTTAAAAAAAAAGCAAGAACGAAGTACAAAAAAATGTGAGAAAAATGCAAAAAAATTAAAGAAAGAAATTACGAAAAATGTCCAAAGCAGTATGTTTATTTGATACTTTGTGATTTCTGCCAAAAAAAAAAAAGAAAATCGTCTTTTTGTCCCAGTTTTAATGTAAAAAATCTGGTCACTCTACACATAGTGTGTTCCTGAACCTAAAACTTACCAATGGCCGCAACCCCAGAACTATTTGCTTAGTTAAATCCAGGTGGAAACTTTTGCGGGGCAAGACAGAGTAGAAAGTGTAGTCGGGCCATGGTTAGCCTCTGTAGGTTTGGCATAGGTAATCCTGAGTATCTTAAAACTTGACGTTTTTACTGGTTCAGATTATATTTTGAGAGTATATTTGCATTTGTAATGTTATGTACTATAATCAATGTGTATTTTAACCTTGTCAGAATTGTAACTATGTCTGAATCGTGTTTATTTCTAGGTAAACTGAAAAGTTTTATATGACTTGAAATTTGCTTTGGTGATTTGATGCCCAGCACAAAATTTGTAACTCTCTGATCTGTAATCTCAGGTGTGGACGATGGCGAGGATATTCCCAGGGAGACTCTTGTGGGCATTTACGAAAGAATCCGGAAACGGGAACTCAAAACGAATGAGGATCACGTTTCCCAGGTCCAGAAAGTGGAGAAGCTCATTGTGGGCAAGAAACCGGTGAGTATTTGTCAGTAATTGTCTTTTTTTTTTTCAACTGGAGGAAGCACAAAGTCATTTGCCGGATTTTACGTAATCGTTTAAAGTATATTTATTCACAGTCCTAATCCTGTTTATTAATAAATGTACATGCCTTACACTGCAGGATCATTTTACATTATTTCCAGAGATATCAAATACAATATCCTGCATAAGTAGAAACACAATATGGTTTGAAAGTTTCCCTTTTTAGATTGGGAGCCAAGTTGAGCCATGCAGTGGGACGTGGGCTGTACCAAATCATTTCAATTTTCCACAAGCTCCATTACACCACTATATTTATCAAACCAGACCCTAAAGCTACATATTAACTATAAGAATTTGAATTTAGTGATGATATGAAACCCAGCACTCCTCCTACAAAGAGCCCAAAATTAGAAAAGTAGCTTCTCTACCTTTGGGTGTTGTTGTGTGAAAATTGACTTGTGCCCGAGACCTTCACGCTTGCAATTCTTACACACTCAACGCCCTCGCCATGTTGTCTGCAGCTTAATGAAAAATGAGCTGTCGTCTTGTAAACATTTAAGTCCCCGGTATACTGATTGAGTCGCAGCACTGTTTTGACCTTGTGGAAGTCTTGATGTGTTCCTTTTTGATAGTTAATAAGTCAACGATAATGAACAATGCCCAATGGTGGCAAACAGTGGCCCGGGAATGAATGGTTTCCTATTTAAAACGCATGACTGTCTTTTTCTCACGGACGCTCCATGTGTTAAAGTTATACACGCCATTGACCTATGAATCAGAGGACTATATTTCAGTTTTTTTCAGCGTTTTTCTAATTAGACACATTGAAAAGCAATTATAAAACCATAACATAAAATGGCATTTGGTAAAACTATTATAATGGAACCACTTAAAAGGAAGAGACCTTGCCAAAGTATTACAAGTACTGGATCGAGACAATGATTCACCACCACCTTTCTTTCCATATTCACTGCCATTTCTAAACTAAGGCGAGACACTGGAGGCTAAAATCTTTTCTTTTTTCGGTTTTTGGGTCAGTTTGCTCTATTAACGTGTATACTTTCACCTGGAAACAAATAAATGACCTCATCTTTACGAAAAGGAGTGTAAGTCAGTGTTTCTCCATAGAACTAAATTTGTGACTTCAATGACCAATTTCTCAAACCACATTTTTCTCACATAAAGGCGACAACTTTAGTGGCACAAACAGATTCCAAACTTTCCAGTCTTGTAGAAAACAAATTACACAAAGCCAAGGCACTCTTCCCACAACATTAATTCTCTATTTACATTTTCTAAAATGCCTTTATTCTACTGGGCTAGCTAAGGCTTACAGTCTTATACTTAATAAGATTTTAAAGGATTTTTCAATACATCATTCATAGCCTGATGTATTGAGTTTTGAACCCCAAAAAACAAAGCAAAATTAGATTTATTTATTTATTCATTCATTCACCCATAACTAGTTTTCTTCAAAAACTAAAAAACTAAACAAGATATCCAGAATTCCCTCTGAACAAATATTTGTAACTACGAAACCAACAAAATAAAGCCATATATTTAAACCTGGCTGTAGGCCTGTTTAATAAAAAGCCACTTCAACAGTAAAATTTAGCTCTTAATTTAAGATAAGATAGGATCACACAGGGGGGTGCAAAAGTCAGGAAAAGTGTGCCATCAAGAAGAAAGTAAGTTTGCAAAAACAGGTAATAATAGTACTAAAGAGTACAAAATAAATGTTTCTTAGCATAAAAAACGATATAGACATCTCTTCTGTACTGTACACTGAATAAAAAATAAGATAGAACTCTAGTCAAAAATTGACAACATAATCTGTTATTTGCATCTATATTGAAATTGAAATACATTTTTTGACTCGTTCAGGCTGGTAAAAACATCCGTTATACACATTGTACCAACAGTATAAATACCTTGCTTTGTCTTTTCTTTCAGATTGGCTCCCTCCATCACGGCCTTGGATGTGTAAGTACTACACACTGGCATCTATAAATCACACAATAAGAGTCTCCTACGCCCCATCCCGGAGCCCCATGGTTGTTCTTAGAGAAGCTCATGCAGGTAGTTTGAGTGTTGGATTACCTCCAGGCACGAGAACTCTTGCCCCCTAAAGCGCCACATCTGTGAAGAGGGAAGAAAAATCACCCCCGAGAAAAAATGCAAGCATAAATTTACTGATACCGTTATTGCAGTCGGCGCAGTGTAAATCATGGCTGAGTGGGTGAACATACAGCGCTCCAAACCAGATAATGTTAGGATTTATAGAAGTGGTCTTTTGAAGAGTCTCACGCAGTCTGTTCCATCATGGTGATAATAGAAATGTGCTATTGAAATGGCAGGCCAATGTGGTTTAATATGATGATCATTTTAAAAATATACAAAATAAAACACATTCATTTAATAACATTTGAAGAAACAAAGAAGAGGACAGACTGGAAAAGCACACTAAAATGTATGCTTTTTGCTAAATTTTGTGTATGCTCCCAGTGGTACAGAAATTTGAACAGTGACACATTGAGAATTTGACACCTTAGTTAGGTATATAAGAGTGTTTTAACATATCTAAGGTGTCAAATTCTGAAGCAATAGCAAGACAATGAAACAAATATGTATTGTTAAAATCTAACCCTTATATACCTCGCTAAGGTGTTAAATTCTCAATGTCAATGTTCATATTTACCTCAAAACAATCTCAAATAAACAGCTGTACAATTTTTTTGCTAAATAAGAGATTGTACCAGGACTTATTTTGCCCTATTTCAGGTCGGGGAGGGAAGGGGAGCGGAAAAAGAAAGTAGCGCACGTGAACTGAAAGCGACCAGGACTTATTTTGCACAGGATTTATTCAGCTTGACACCGGTATTAGCCTAGCATTAGCATAGCCTGCTTACCTTCGTAGTTGTGGATGTAACTCGATACATACTGTACATTTTGAACCCCTTTTCGCACTTATTGGAGCAGGAGTCCACTTATCCTGTGGAAACCGTATGTATCCAGTTACATCCACAACTACGAGGGTAAGTAGGCTATGCTAATGCTGTGCTACGCTAATACCGGAACCGGAAATGAAGGTGGCGTCCGTGGAGCTAGCACTAGCTTGACTCGTACATTATGCCCAGAGCCAGTTTTGATGGCATTGTGCTGTGGAGTGGGCCGTAATTTCTATGCAGCACCTGCATTAGACAAAATTAGTTTCTCTTTATATACATGATTGGATTTGTATAGTGGCGCTTCGAAACATAATTAGCACCACGGTCATCCACACTTCGTTCATTACATTGTCTATTTGCTTTCAGTTTAAAGCCAACCTTATAAATGGTGCCACTGCTGTGTCTGTAGGTGCTGTCCCTGCCCCATCGGCGTCTGGTCTGTTACTGTCGCCTGTTTGAAGTGCCAGACCCCAACAAACTGCAGAAACTGGGCTTACACCAGCGGGAGATCTTCCTGTTCAACGACCTCCTTGTGGTACGGTCCTCTCCCTCTCTGCTCCGTCTGCCTCATCAGCCTCATATGGCCCGTGACCCATTGTTTCCCTGTGGATAACGCTGTCTGTCTGTCTGTCTGTGTTGTTGGCCTTTAGGTGACTAAGATCTTCCAGAAAAAGAAGAACTCGGTCACGTACAGCTTCAGACAGTCCTTCTCTCTCTATGGGATGCAGGTCATGCTGTTTGAGAACCAGTGTAAGTGCCATTTGTCAGGAAAATATCGATTTTAAACATCTACAGCTGAATCCGGGTTAAGCTAGGCCTCGATGCTGGTCATGCCATTAGAGAAGTTAAGTTAGGGTGACCAATCCCAGTTTTGAGCCCTCTGTCCCATGTCCCTGTGCATTTATTTGAAATAATTAATTTGTCCCAGTTTTACACAACCTCTGTCCCAGTTGTCCCTGTTTTTTCGTGTCCAAAGCAGCATATTTCCTTGATACTTCATGACTTTTGGCCAAGACGAAAAATGTAGAAAGAACGTAAGAAAAATGACAAAAAATATAAGAAAACACAAGGAAAATGCTGAAAAACTGTGACAATATTTTTTAAAGAAATGTAAAGAAAATGACAAAAAAAAAACACATAAAAGTAAAATTAAAGAAAATGATGAAAACATATGAGAAAAATGCAAAATAAATGATGAAAAATGTCGAAAGCAGCATATTTACTTGATACTTCATGACTTTTGGCCACGTGTCCGTCAAACATTAAGTTTCTATATCGACTGAACTAGTTAAAAAGCTCATTTGTCCATCACCTCAAGCTAATTTGGCCATTAATTGACATTCAACCTGGGAAATTATTATTTTTGTCCCAGTTTTTAATGTGAAAAATCTGGTCACCCTAATGTAAGTGCCTGCAGTAAATAGTGTTTGGCTTAAAAGTAGCATTTTAATAGAATAACTGCATCAGGCCTAAACTACATGATTCCCTTTGAATTCAGTGATATCATTTTGAAACCTTTTCTGTATATTACTGACAAAAAATCAAATGTATTACACATCATTTTATGTTTTAATATGAAAATAAATAATTTTATATGTAAAAATTGCCAAAATTTGCTGTATTTTTATATTTTTTAGCAACAAAATCTAAATAATGGACAGTCAGGTTAAAATCTATGGTTTTATTTTGTTGATATATTAGTTCAGGGGGATGTTTGGCTATACTGTTTAGTTTTTGAATAAACTAGTTATGAATAAATCTGTAAAAGAAAAATGCATTTTCAGAAAATGGCCCTTGAAAATACAAGTTCCCATATAATTCAATTAAGAAAGTTTGAATCAAAAACCTTATTCTGACAATTTGGTCCTTTATTTGTTTCCAGATGAAGGTTTAAAGTGTAAACTAGCCCAACATTCGAAAACAAAAATTGCATGTAGTGTCTTCCCTTCAGACAGGACATACTAAAATGTAAATTCAGGACTAAATTTAACTACTACAAACTAAATTTAACCAGGCCTAAACAAAGATAAACCAGCACTAAATCCGGGTCCATTCACTGCAATAGACTCCTGAGCGCCTCCTCTGAAAGTTTGCATACCGCAGCTTGAGAATAATCACCATAAAGCATTCCTTTTCTGCTGTGTCCCATGTTCGCTGACAGTATTTACATCACACCAGGGTTAGATATGATTTAGCACCAGCACAAATCTAAAATGGGAAGCCAGGCCAATGAGCTGTGACGTTGTTTATTTCATCCAAAACTCCAGACAGCGTATTTTTTTTACTCGCACTTTGATCAACGGTTCTAACGTTGAAATATCTCCCCCCCCTGTCTCTTTGTTAGATTACCCCAATGGAATCCGACTGACATCAGCAATACCGGGGGCAGACACCAAAGTTCTCATCAACTTCAACGCGCCCAACCCCCAGGATCGCAAAAAGTTCACGGACGACTTGAGGGAGTCCATCGCCGAAGTGCAGGAGATGGAGAAGTACAGGATAGAGTGTGAGTGTTTTTCTCGTATTATACTGTAGGTCACGTATTACTCATTGTTTGTAGAGGTGGTAGTAGGCAAATTAATGAAGACGTCAAAGGTAGATTGGATTACGTAACTTGAAGCACTGTACACATAATCCTATGTCACCTGCATAGAGCACCAATGAGTTTTTATTAGGCCACATGAGCATCGTTAGGACACAGCCTGCAGTACTATCGCTCGAGTCACATCTCTCCTTTTGGTGGGATTCTCTGGCTTCAGCCTGCCAGACAGAGCCAACCACAGGGTATAGTTTCTCTCTGGAACATTGTAGTAGTAATAGTAGCACAAGAGGTGTTCAATAGTTAATTATTTTATTGAAGTGGACGTATGTTTTACAACATCTCACATTAAAAGATGATTAAACTCTACAGTACAGTCTAGTGGAGCAGTGGTTTTCAGCTGTTATGGGATCAGGACCCACTCCCATTACTCCAAGACGACAAGCTGCGACCCAAAGATAATGTTTATTCAATCCATAAACTGTGTTCCGGTTTGGTATTTTTCCACAGACCTTTGATGATGTAAGCATTGAATACATCTCTAAAGTTGAAATTATTAAAAGAACTCAATACCAGTTGCTTTAACACGTTTCTAGTAGGCAGTGGATATGTAGCCGGGACCGGTTTTTCATTTGTTTTCGCTATTTTACCATGACCTGCTCCTAATTCGTCAATTCATATCACGTGACTACATTTCCCCGTTTTTGATCCATGTAGGCCTGGCCGTGACATTTTGTCCCAAATAATGTGAAAGGCCACATTTGAGGACAACACTAAGCTAATCCAAACAAACCATAAACCTAACCTTAAAAATAGTCAAATGAATGGGAAAAAGCCCTTTCTCATCCTGGGAAAAAAACACGAATGCACTTAAATAAATTGCAAAGAAGAAAAACATTAATTCAGCCCAGTCACCGATGTAAAATTTGTCATATATTGCAAACTGCTGAATTCATAACATCCCATCGCGGACTCGATTAACACAATACTGTGTGGAATGCTGCGTGATGATGAGGCAGCCCTCTCTGTTCAGCCGGTCAGCTCGTGGAGTGTCTTGACTTCCCACTTTGAAAAGCTGGTCCCAGTTGAATACTTTAACGTTGCAGGTGTACAGTCTAACACACTGCCCAGTGCTTTTGAGACACTTTCCTAACTGCGTTTCCATTTAATAATCAAACTAAAGTCAATTAGGGGTAACGTTAGGTCATGTGAATATATGTAGTTCCAACGCCATGCACACCGGGCAGTAGGCAAATGAGACCTGATATATAGGAGCAAGTTACGGCAAAATGGTGTACAGAGTTGAAAAACCGGTCCCGGCTACATATCTACTGCCTTGTTAGTAGATAAGTATTGAAATGTTCCCCATGCAAATCCTCGTGACGCAGTGGAAATGGTTCCACAATCCACTAGAGTATTAGTACAAGTTAAGCCTGTGTCTTCATATACTGTACATATACAGATACATTTGTACTCAAAGGAGCATATGGAAGTTCGGGAAACTTGTATAAAGTCAATATAGGCTCTACTACTAATTTCTCCAAAAATGTCTAAGTAAGTTGCATTCGCCAGGGTCCAGCAGTTCATTCTGTCCATTTAGACTGAACCACATTCCTCTCGGTGAAGGACAAGCATCGATTTTCTTCGCTGGCAGCGGGTAGAGCAGTTTGCGTTATATCCAGCAGATTCAGACCACTGGCACTTACCTCACTCTCTCTTGGCTGGTGCCCACAGCGGAGTTAGAGAAGCAGAAGGGTGTGGTGAGGCCCAGCATGTCCCAGAGCTCGGGGCTGAAGAAGGAGGCGGGCAACGGCAGCATGAACCGGGCCAGCCTGGACGACACCTACGCCATGGGGGAGGGCCTGAAGAGGAGCGCCCTGAGCAGCTCCCTACGAGACCTGTCTGAAGCAGGTACACACACGGGACTGTTACTGGGACGACTTTGTCCTTGTTTTTCTGACCCAAGTGATAAAAATAGCAAAATGTTGGTTCACTATGTCATGAATGCATTACTTAACAATAGCTTTAAACCCACATTTTTCACACTCATGATTGGAAAGTTTGGGCACCGCTCTTTTTACGGCAGAAAACCAATTGATTTTTAGTTTTGAGATGTGTGAGGCGAGGCTCTGTCCAGCGGTCAGTGAGGTAAAGTCAGGTGGTGGTCATGCCTACCTCTACATTTATCACACACATTTTATACAAATGTCCATGTTGTTTTGTCATTTTACATTGATTATAACAAAAAGACCCTTTCTTGTTTCACATTCTCTTTTGCTTCAACTCATACATGTTCTTATCATTTATATCTGTACAGAAAAGGGGATCGACATTGCAAAGCATTTAGTCTACATTCTCATTTGTTGCTGTGAATACCATAGTGCTGTCTTTGGCCCTAGAGCACTTCCATGACAGATTATATGATTATGACAATTCAATAAGAAGACTAATGCATTAAGCTCTTGCTACCTGCTGGTGCTATGATCATGGTGCTACACGGATGTGGGGGAAGACTAGTGCAGACGTGTGCTGATGCTGCGGCCCTGTCTCCTGTGACTGACGCAGGACGTGGCATGTTAGTGAAGTCATGTTGTTCTGTGTTTTATTTTATTTTTCCTGTCACATCCATCCCATGTGTTTTTACTGTTCTCTCCGTACACATCAGGTATGACCTGTTTATGTGTGATGTTGGTCATGTTTCATTGGCTGAATGTACCTAACAATAGCAAACTCAGACCTTTTGTGTATGCCTTTACATCCCATGTGCAGTGGCCACAGTATCGCTTTTGATGTTTCTCCTCCACTGTGACTCAGGTGGTTTTCGCCGACCTAAACCCTTAGAGATTCCGACAGTAATTATTTTATTTTTTTTATAATTAAGAAAGATTTTTGTGCATCTGAAACATCACTAGAAAAAAAGACAGCTGTAGTACCACCAGTCACTCACAGCCTCGTCCCAACCTGAACGCCTCCCTCTTCTCTAGTCCCGCCTATTTTTGGACCTTACTCACAGTCACACAATCCACTGCATTGCCCCCTACGGGACCGGTGGGCGCCTCACACGTGTGTAGCTAATCCAAGAGTGCTGTCCATCTCTAATCTGTGGTATTGCATGTCTCGGGCAGGCAAGCGGGGGCGTCGCAGCAGTGCAGGATCACTAGACAGCAATATGGAAGTAAGTTGGAAGCAGCTGGTATCCAAGCTCCTCTTTGTGATTATGTGCACTGTGAAAATACACCATTTTCTTGTTTTTAGTCTTCTTTGCTTCATAGACACAGCTCATTTGTTTGGATGATTTATTTTTCCTCCTGGGATGCCTTATGACCTGCTTGCCTCAGTTAGTGTGCATGCATGGGTTGCCTGCCTCTGAACATGCCCACTTTTTTTGGACACCAGGACCCCCCCCCCCCCTGCCGTGGTCATGGTAGATATGACCGATACACATTACCTTCCAACAAGCATGACTCTACTAATCCCTTTATGACCCTCCCCTTGTCACCTGTCTCTGTCTGTCATCCAGTGTCATTCATGTGATGTTCATTTGGCATTTGGTTCTGCCTTCTGTACTAGGCTGCTATCTCATCAAGGAAGTGAAAAACTGTACAACTCCCACAGCCGCAGACCTCTCCCCCCTCCTTCCTGCCTGGGCTTTTCTCCTTTTATCCTCTTTTTAAACACTTCAAAGATTAGGGAGGTTTTTTATGGCCAAGCTGCTGCAGTTCACACAGGCCTATAAAGATGTGGATTTCATTCAACCATCTTCTACACCATTCCATGTGTCAATCATCTGTTGGGTTGAAGTCTGGGACCCTGACTATTTTCATTCAAGGTGTCTTATGATCTTTCTCTAGTTTAAAGCATGTGCTGCAGTAACTTCTTGGGGGTGAATAAGTGAGCAGCAGAGTGGAGAGTTTAGGGGTATTGTTGATTCTGCAAACACAGGAGCCTTCTCCGTTACTTCTAGTTTGATGCTACTCCTCTGTGGATGAAGCCTGTCACGACCTGTGCATGTGGACGCTCTGCCTTAGTGACTTTAACCAGCTGCATGAGTCAAAGGAGGTCTGGCGCGCTGACTGCAAGAAGCGATAACACATTCTATTCGACAGATGATGCCATTTCATCGTATAGGCTCCCTATACCATGACAGTATTGCTGCAATTTCTCATAGACATTTGTTATTTTTACTTTCTCATTTGCATGCACGATAACATTTTGCTACTTATTTATCAAAAGTGTTTTCTTCCCCCTGCTGGTGAGATGCAGTACTGTAATCTGATGGCCATGGGTTTTACCTCTCTTTACTGTTGCAGGGGTCCATCATTAGCAGCCCACACACGCGCCGGAGAGCCACGACCCCGCGCGAGGCGGCCCCGCGTGGCCCGCCTCCTCCCCCGATGCCCAACTCCACCTCCATTTTGGGCTCCCTATTCGGCAGCAAGAGAGGGAAGACGCCATCCTCCTCCTCCCAGAGCCACCACCCGCCACCGGCCTCGCTGCCCCCGGCAGGACAGCCCACGCTCATCTCCCACAAGCCGCACCCCACCAACCTGCACCACACGGCGCAGGTGCAGCAACACCACGGCCACCACTCACAGTACTGCCCCCAGACGCCCCAGAACCCGCCGCCCTACCACCACCACCACCACTACCACCCCCCGCCCCACACCCCCCACACACCCCACACGCCCCACACGCCACACACGCCACACACGCCACACACGCAGTATTCCCACCACCAGTCGCAGCACCCGGGATACGGCTCCTCCCCCTCCTCCTCCTCGCACCCCCCGCCGCCGCACCCGCACTACAGCCAGCATTCGCATCACGGCTCCCACTCGCATCACCACAGCCAGCCGTCCGGGTCAGGCGCGCCCAAACCGAAACACAGTGGAATCAGCACCGTAGTGTGATGTTCTCAGAAAAGTTTTCAAAAAAGCTGAGGACTTGAATGGGTGGACGGAGGATTAGCTTACACACCAAAGGGACTGACTTGATAGCATGACTCTATGGCCTGTCCACTGTGTTTTAGCGCTGCGGTGGTGCTAACCAAATATCACGCGCGGTACAACTCGTTTCACCTCTGACTACTACAGTATATGCAGGATGGGACTCCACTCTTCCACGCGGGGCCTTCGTTGAGGTGTGGGCGTTGTGGCCACTCCACTTTGCTGCTGCTTCCTGACCCGAATAAGCTTCACGAAACATGGGAGGGACACGACGCGAGAGCTCATCTGGTTGATCTGTCACATTGATGGCATAACCTCAAGCACTTCTATTTTCCAAAATCATATGAATGCTATATTATTGTAGCCTCTTCCCTGTCATATGTAGTGGATTTCACATTTCAAAGGCAGGTAGCTGAGCAGTCCATCTCAGTCATCATGGTAGTTTTAGTGCTGTAGTTACTGTAGGTGACAGCGATTAGTGTTGTCTCTCATAATTAAATGTGCCAATTATTAATGCATATTCTATTTAGTCGAGACTTCATGTACAGTATATTGTGCGTAAAAAGTTATTTGTAAGATTATACTTACAATAATTATCAGCAAAAATGAATTTTTATCAGTATTATACTGACTAGGTGGAAACAGGATGAAGGATCGTGAAAGGATTAACGGAGTTTGGCTGAAAATCTGAACTTGTGTGTCTTACACTGAGGCCCTAGATTGCAGCTCTTCCTTTATGGCAGTCTCAACAGTGTGCTACAGGGAGACAGTGGCTTAGTGGTAAACACATTCATCCACAGATCCAAAGGTCTGTGGTTCGAATCCCGGCGACGACTGGCACATACTTTTATACCCTTGGGCAAGACACTTTACCCACCTTTCCTATGTATGAATGTGCTCAGTGTCAGGGAGATTAGGTTAGGATACATCGGCCCTCTGTATCTCTTTTTTAGCTTGTAAAGCTTATTACAAATTCCAGACATTTATTTTAACTTTACATAAGGCTGAAAATCTTACACTAGTTACAACAATTTTCATTTAGATGTATTTATTTGCACAAATTAAGTGTTTACTGCCATTGGAACAGATGCTTTCTAGGTGTCCCAAATCAAAACTAGAAACACTTGTTATTTTGCCTTGTTTTGTTTTTTTGACTCACCAATGAGATTTAGTGAGTTGATGACTCATTTCTTTGTAACATTTGTATTTGTTTCGATTTCATTATCTTGTGCAATATCTTTGTACTGATTTTGTACATTAAGAACAAGTCCCCATGTATGCGTTTTCATGTTTTGTTTATTTATTTATTTCCGTTTTGACCCCTGTCAGTGTCTCAAACAAAATTTTCCGTGTGGCAGCAGTCGTGGTGGTCTCCTGAGAGCGTTGAAGTTCAGTGGAATGTCTAACTGGT
This sequence comes from Lesueurigobius sanzi, assembly GCA_900303255.1. Lineage (NCBI taxonomy): Eukaryota > Metazoa > Chordata > Actinopteri > Gobiiformes > Gobiidae > Lesueurigobius > Lesueurigobius sanzi. The sequence goes on along the minus strand of OMNZ01021343.1, from coordinate 2,400 downwards.
GATTTCTTTGCATGTGATGTTGTTGACGTGAGGCGATCCTCTGCACATTGTAAACAAAATCAGTGTTGCCATGTTAGCAAGGTGCAATCATGTTTCAGAAAGGCAGACTTGGGCTGAAGTCTGACAGTGTCCAGGAGGAGATTCAGGTAAAAAACAAAAAAAAACATTTTGACATTTAAAGAATAGAAACACTTAGATGTGGAAAGAGAATGTGTGTATATATTTTAATATAGGAATATGCTTCTCCTTGAGCTGAACAGAAATATTTTGCTGGAAAAGCACATATGAAAGAACACTTTCATTTTTTAAGGAACTTAAAGTAGTTGTAATATAAAGCAAGGATCTGGTGAAATGTAAAGATTAACTTTCTACAGTCTAAAATAAGAGTCTATTATAGTGTACAAAGTAGTGACAGTAAACTGTTCGTCCCAATATTCAGGTTGTATTTAAACATTTCACTCTTGCCATAAGTCAGGCATAACCATGACAGACATATCATATATATATAGACTGTAAAATCAGTTGAATGTCTTACCCATTATTTTGCTAAATTTCCATACAATACAAAACAAAGAAAATGTGTGTGATGTGTGTTCATGTATTCAATGTGTTCTGCCATTGATGTTCGACTTGACCCAACGATGCACTGCATGGATCTGATCAGAGCAACACGTCACTGTGAGCTGATTCACGAAGAAAACAGATCAGCCTATATATTTTTGTTTCGTTCGTCTTTCATTCAGAAATTGACCAATTGTTGACGTCCTCGCTATTCCATGTTGGAGTGATATTTATTGATGCTCGGCATGCATTTTATCAACAAAGCCATTGTGTAAATTCTAAACATTATTGAACATTGCACTTCTGTTTGCTGAGGGCTTTCATCTTGTAAATATGGGTTTGAATTTGAATGAAGAAAAAGTCTCAAGGGACCAAGGCGTGGGTTTAAACTAAAGAAGCTGTACATACTGTGTATACAATCCTCTATTCTGACATGTGCAGAAGATGCAAGGAGGACACCTCAAAGGATCAAAAGGGTGAAACATATCGACTGTTTTTGCCTCTCCTGGGACTGGCAATTGCTGTAGAGATGAAAAAGAGAAAGAAAAAAAAAAAAATAGACTGTTATAGAAAGTTGCCATTTATATCCAAGCAGCTCACACATGTCATTCCCGCCCATTGCACAAACACACACATACACAGGGGACATACAGAACGCTGCTGCAAGCTGTTCAGTCTGGCGTCAAAAACACGTTGGAGAGAGGAAAAAAAATAAGGGAACGGGACGAGAACGGCCTCATTAATTGTGCATTCTGTTTGTACAGTGAGTAGTGAGTCAGTTAAGACCCCAGTTATTGTAAAACTTCAACTGTGACAATGTTGAAAACGCAAAAATAAACAAATATATGACTTATGGTTCACAATGTGTCGATTTTCATTTGTGCCAGGCCAGCGCATACACCTGGATGGGAGTACCAGGCCATGCCACTAGAGGGCGTAGATTTCACTACAAAACTAAAAAAGCATGTTTCAATATTACTGTGCATCAAATATTATTTTTGATGCACTAAATATTATTTGATGCACAGTGATATTGAAACATACTGAAACTCTTACCACATTTGTGCTGCAGTATGTGCTTTAATAGCTTTAATTTGATGTATTATTAAACATTAAGTAATTTACATGTCTCAATTGTGCAGAAGATTATTAAAAAGTATTGGTTACTTTACTGACAAAGGAAAGGTCTTCACTAAACTATTTTAAATGAATCCAGTCATACATATTCCAAACAAATAAAAACAGTTGTATTATGTATGTTGCTCAATTTCTGATGATGCAGCCTATAAATGTTGGCTTACAGCACCAGCATATATATAATCTATATCAGCTTGTATTTGGGTTTATTACATTATACAGTGCATTCGGAATGTATGTACTGTATATTTCCCTTTCACTTTTTCCACATTTTGTCATGTTACAGCCTTATTCCAAAATGTATTAAATTATTGTTTTTTTCTAACCAATCTACTCGCAATACTTAATGACAAAGTGAAACAAGTTTTTTAGATTTTCTTGCCATTTTATTAAAAATAAAAAAGGTAAATATCACATGTAGTATTCACAGCCTTTACTATGACACTTAATACTGAGCTCAGATTCATCCTGTTTCCACTGATCATCGTGAGATGTTTCTAGAACTTGACTGGAGTCCAGCTGTGGTCAATTCAACTGATTGCATCTGATTTAGAAAGGCCCACACCTGTGTATAAGGTCCCACAGCTGACAGTGACGTCAGAGCACAAACCAAGCCATGAAGTCAAAGGAACTGTCTGTAGACCTCAGAGACAGGATTGTATCGAGGCTCATAGCTGGGGAAGGGTACAGAAAATAATGTTG
>OMNZ01021329.1:32157-44945 GCA_900303255.1 Lesueurigobius sanzi | reverse complement strand
CTGCTTACATCATCAGTGACATCAGCTGGAGGCAGGACGTGAGCAAAAGAAATAAGATTAAACTAAAACTTTTTTTTATTTTTATTTATTTATTTATTTATTGCAGGGACAGTGCATATTAATAAACATTACTGTAAATAAATGTATAAATGTAAGTAAAATCACAGTTATCACATGACACAATTCTGTAAAATACAACATCTTCAGTATTTACACAACACAAATATTTACATATTTACAACAAAGAACACTTAACCACAGACACAGGTCAGACTTTACACACAGCAGACAAAAGACAAGAGGCCAGCAGGGGGCAGTGAGAGGTGGTCATAATATTAATGTTGACAACTCTGATTGTCTAAAAAACATTTTTTAAGTTGAGTTTTAAATGAAAGATATGTGTTGCTGTTTCTTATTGTTATGGGGGTGAGATTCCAGTCATGAGCAGCTCAGACAGAGAAGGTGGTTTGACCAAAGAGGCTTTTCCTCAAGGGGATGATGCAGTCCCCTCTGGCTGCTCCTCTGGTTTTACTGTGTTCTGTGGTTCTGATATTATGAACTGTCTGAGAGGAGGTGAAGATACACCATGTATTATTTTGTATTAGTATACACTGGGTCTGGAAAAAAGTATGCCTATCTGTCTTTTTCAGTGTGTCCACCACACAAATAATTCTGGTTGAGCTCTGGTTTTGTTAGAGCTCACTTGTCACTATTAAACACTTACAGGGATCTACAAGGCTTATCATACAGCCTATTAGCCAGATCTACTTTTGGGTTTCAGTAGGTTACATTTTGGATGGGTAATGGCCTTTAGTGTGAGCCAGTCGCAGGACCAAGCAGAGGCATTTTGTATGTGAGCCTGAGTCTGATTTAGTCCTGGCTGAGCTCTGCACTGCTGTGGCTCAGTCCCATGAACTTGGACCAGACAAGCATCATTCAATCGAGTAAGACACCCATTTCACCTAAATCATTCTGTGCCGAAAAAAAAGTGCTATTTGGGGTGACACTCCAAAGTTTCAGGTGTCAACCTGATTTTGAGAACAACTTCTTTTGGAACTGCTTGCTCGTCCTTCTTGTGGTAGTATGGGTATGTTCTTTAGTTCTTCTTTATTCATACATTTAAGATGAGACACTGACTGCAGATGGATACGGAACACATTTGAGTGATATAAATTTGAAACATATCCTGTATATTACTGATTACTGGTTTAAATATGAGAAAATGTATTTATGGTATGTTTTCTGTTATTTCATATTTTCATATAAAAATAAGGCCTTTAATGCAAAAAATGGCCAAAAGAGATATTGGATATCTTGTTTAACTTTTGAATAAAATAGTTCTAGTGAATAGATATGTAAAAAAAAAAACAAAAAAAAAAAATCCTTATACAACTGAGCCACTAGGGGGAGCTATTGCAGTTTGAAGCTACCAGCGAGCTAACCTAACTTACTTCTTCATTCTCTTCCGGATTTGCACGCGATCACTGATTGTTGACATTGTGCAGAATCTTCTCTGTCGGTGAAAGACAAGTGTAATGTAAACGGACTTTTCTTATTGCAGTTGTGTTTCTAATTAGTCTCTGATGTCGTAACACTGTTTTAGGCTTAATTTCAGAGGGCAATGCTGAAGAGCTAAAGGCTAAATTAGTTAGCTTGCGAGTTGCGACTAAACTTATTTTTCAAAAAATCTTGAATCATAGTTAAGTGTAAAATGTCAGTAACAAGGTTTTTTTAATGGCAGGATTCTATCTTGTGTTGTCATATTCTTATCAGCCCATAGTCCACAATACTAATCATTAGAACTTAAATATTTTTCGTTTAGAGGTTGATTTCATCGTTTGCATTATATATGTTTTCTTTATCTCAGCTTTCAAATGGCTTCAGGCTGTGTACGGTTGTGTCTGAGATGCGGAAATCGTCTTGGCACCACGATTTCTACTACACGGGCGTTCATCCATCCAACACGAAGCTGTACACGATTTACCAGTATGGTCACACATGATGTGTGGTTACCCAGTGGAAACCGAACAAGAGCAAGAATCATACAGATGTGCCATTACAGCTCCTCCAAACATTTGGAAGCAGTGACAGCAAAATATTTTGTACCAAATAAAAGCCCCATATTATCAGCCACTGAAAAGGCACAGTCAATAGGTACAAAAATTGCTTGTAATAATATTTATTTTTATGCGTGTAGTTGTAACTTTAATGTTGTGTATCAAATTTTCAGATCTAGAGACTTATGTTGAGCCCTCAGCGTTGGAGGAAATTGATGATGAAGAAGCTGTCTCTATATCCATTCCCATAGCTTTACCGCCATCATCCACTTCACTTAGAGACTATGTTGATAAATCTGAGACACTGGGTAAACTGGTGCAGCTCGGTAATAAAAATGTAAATGTTACTCATATATTTGCATGGTTTATTTGTGAATCATCTTTTTTTTTTTTTCAGGCGTTAGTCTTTGGAAACTGGAACAGAGGCCGAATGTGGGCTCTATGCTTCTGAGACTTGATTTTGAAACTGATGTTGCACCAAAGTTGTTGTTTTTGAAAGACATTGGGGTTGAGAACTCTCGCTTTGGCTATATCATCTCCCACAATCCATTTATTCTCACAGAGAGTTTAGAAAACTTGGAAACAAGGTGCGACGTCTATTTGTCACAGCAAAATTCAAACTGAGATTCAATTTTCTGTTAACTGTTTTAATATCACATTGAAGAGTGAACTACCTTCTGTCTAAGAAGTTCAGTAAAGAGACAGTGGCGTCTATGGTAGCTCGGGCGCCGTATCTGCTCAACTTCAGTGTGAAGAGGCTGGACAACAGACTGGGTTTCTATCAGCAGCAGCTCAACCTTAGTGTTGCCAATGTAATAAGTCAAACATTTAAAGTTTAAACAATTTAACATGTCTAAACAACTTCTAAATCTTTTTCAGACAACAAATGTTTTAGCTCGTTTACCCCGATTATTGTGTGGTAGTTTGGAACCTGTGAAGGAAAATCTGAAGGTATTTTCTTTCTAAGTTGGTATCAAAAATGAATTTAAACATTTTTTGAAGAAGATTTGTTTGTTAACATGTTGTACACATTGTCAGGTTTGTGAAATAGAGCTTGGCTTTAAAAAGAATGAGATTCAACACATAGTCCTTGCAGTCCCAAAAGTGCTTACTGCAAATAAGAAGAAACTAACACAAATATTTGACTTACTCCACAATACCATGAAGGTGCCCCATCATCTGATCGTCAAGTTTCCTCAGGTGAGCCTGTCCAATGCTTTTGTTTTTCTGTCCAATAGTTGTAATTGTATAAAGTTGTACTGTACATATTTTTTATAGGTTCTGAATACAAAGTACTTGCGTGTCAAGGAGCGACATCTGTTCCTTGAATATTTGGGAAAAGCTCAGTATGATCCTGCTCAGCCAAATTACATCGCCCTCAATATCCTGGTTTCATTACCCGATGAGACATTTTGTTCTGAAGTAGCCTCAGCTAAATTAGAAGATTTCTATTTGTTTCAAAAAAAGTTATGATCTAATAATATTTATTATGAGTGAGAATGGTTCTCAGTGTCACCAGGCCATCTTCACCTCTGTAATGGAGACGTCATAAAGATTGTTTGTTATATTGCTTCACTTATTTTATCAATAAAATTATATTGCCAACTGTCGGACTCTAAAAATGTATTCACATGTCAGTGTCATAAAGAAGGACTAACCCTTACAGGCGGGGTATTGTCATACATTTAATTATTGTATTTCATTATATCACATTTGTTTAAGTTGTCACATGAGGGGGCTTTATTTCCATGATAGAGATAGACACATTGACTTGTATGTATATATATATATATATACGTTTATCATATTGCTCAATTTCCTGTTTATGACCTGAAGAGTCCTTACCCAGAACCCACCGCGGCAGCAGTTTTCACAATTCAATATGGCGTCTCGGGCACCAGGTAAATGTTACTCGCCTTTTGGGGTTTTACAGTTATAGAAATATCAAAAAGCCTCCTTTGACTATTAGTTATGGGACATAGATTGTTAGCGCATGGTGTAGAACAAAATATGCTATGATATCAACCTGAACACTTATGTTTTCATGTTCAACTTGGATATGTCCTCTGATGATGTCCTGTGTTAGCTGGTGCTAGCTGGTGCTAACGTCACAACCACACTGGCGTTATTGGTCACTGTGTCGTATAATTTGATTATGTGTATGTCTCCTCTTTATTAATGTGCTTTATTTTAAACTGCAATACATTTTATTTGTCAGTGGCATCTGGTAGGCTCCTAGTGGGTCTGAGAAAATGGTACTATGGCTTGGCTGGCTTTAACAAAATGGGTATGTTTAATAATAATTTACACATGTACCCAAAAGTTTAAGGAGGCTAATCATGTATTTTCATTAGGCTTAATGCGCGACGACACACTGTACGAAGACACAGACGTGAAGGAGGCTCTTCGGAGGCTTCCAGAAAACGTGTACAATGACAGAATGTTCAGGCTGAAGAGAGCCTTGGATCTGTCAATGAAGCAGCAAATTCTACCCAAGAGCCAGTGGACAAAATACGAAGAGGTATGTTTGTGTTCACGTTTGGACTTTGCAGCATCAAGTCACTGTTTTTTTTAAAGCATTCTCCTAACTCTCTTTAGGATGCCACTTATCTCAGCCCATACCTGGAAGAGGTCATCCGTGAAAGGAAAGAGAAAGAAGAATGGATGAAAAAATAGAATATATCTTTGCAAATGTTATCCCTTACCTTGATTCATTGAACCGTTGTACAATTTCTGTAATATCTATTAAATGTAATATTTTAAAAAGGACACTTTTTTTGTGTAAGGTTTTATATTGCTCTTTATTTCAAAGCAGTATTTATGCCAGTGCGTTTAAAAATCAAGCTTGAAATGAGATGGAAAAGGTTAATCAAACTCCCTCACAGCTTTCTTTGCAGCAGGCATAATTTAAACCCCCATTGTGGAATTTCTATTTCCATCCACAGTTGTTTCTGCAATACAAGAGCAACTCTTTGGTGATCAGCAATGCCAATCAAGGTTACCAGGTATTAGCGGGCAAACCGATTCAAGTCTGTCAAAAACATGCAGACAAATAACACAACTGTCAATGTATTTTGCTAGATTACAAATCCACTGTGCTCCTGGTGATGCTGACCCACCCTCTGGCCTGGTCACCTTGAATGTGTTGTACTCTTCCTACTGCAAGTTCTCAAAATAAGGCCTAATATATTTAAATATTGTTTGGCTACGTGTAGTCAAAGCAAAGCAGCAACATCTTCATGGAGACAGGATGGTCCTTCCAGCAAAGATGGGTCTGAGGAGAGGCGAGTCTGGTCACAATGAAGACGGGTCTTTAGAGGTATTTATGGCACAATAAAAACACTCAAGAGAAACTAATGCATGTATTTTATTAAAGTTACAAAGTGAAATGTTCTACATTGTGACATTAAGGAGTGGTATACAGTAAGAAAGTAAAAAGGTATTAGAATTATGTTACAAACACTTTATTTTTTTTTCAAAAGTTTTAACTTTAAATAAAGAAATACAAAAAACGATTTATACTCCTTAAACGCTTCTCATATGTGTCTTTCCAAAAAAAGTAAGCCGAGTGAATTTCTATGCTACAGTTGTGGCCTATACCCCTCAAAACTGTCTAGGCTATGTTTATGTTTATTGAAAAGGATCCCCATCAGCGCAGTCATGCTGTCGCTATTCTTCCTGGGGTCCAACATTCAGTTAAAAACCGCTACCTACAATATAAACAATTCAAATCTCACAATATACTGTAGATGCATCCCACAATATAGACAATTTACATCTCAAAGTGCAATATACAACTCCAAATCAGAGTCCAAAATCATGTCCATCTTTCATATGCCTTCATGTCCAGTTTATATTTCCATATCCAGGTCACGTCTAAGTTGTATCTCTATTTAGTCAAGTTCAGGTCACATTTCCATATTCACATCTTTTCACACACCTTTAATACAGAACCCTATACCATACACCATAACTATAATAATGGCTTGTATTGCGCTTTTCAAGTCTGCTAACCAAGTGCTACACTGTAGACATTCATTCACACCATACTCAGTGGTGGTGACGAAAGCGAGGCTGCTATTCTGCGGCATCGGCCCCTCCACCACCAACAACAACCATTCACTCTCTCACTGTCATTCATTCTGATCTATTGTACATGTTTTTGAGTGGTAGGGGAGACTGGAGGAAACCTACGCAGACACGGGGAGAACATGCAAACTCCACACAGAATTAAAGGCCCTGTCCGGCCCGGGAATCAAACTCAGGACCTTGTTACTGTGAAGAACGAGCTCTAACTGCTGCGCCACCGTGCCGCTTAGTTACTTTTATGTGATCTCCTGGCATTAACCTCATGTATGGTGCCAATAAATGACCCAATAACGGTATTGAATGATTTCAACATAGATACTCCTAATTCATTGCTGGTTTCATTAATCTCTGCATCAAAAGCTCCCAACAGTGGAGTGCACACCTCTATACCGCCTTTTCCTGCACCTTCAAGAATCCCCATGAGCTGGTCCCTAACTATATCAAACAGCTCCTTGTTGTACTGTATTAAGACTGAATCTTCAAGAGGGTAAGTGACACCAATGGGGTAACATTCACGGGGCACTGGCAATTCTATATACCTCAACTTGGGAAAACCTGCAGATAGGACAGAAAATAATCGTCGCAGAGCTGTGGCTGTCAGAGGATTACCGAGAAACTTCAGCTCCTCCAAGTTCTGACAACACGCAAGAGCATTCGTGAGCGCGTCCATGTGTTCGTCTTCTATGCCGCACTCTTCGACTGTCAGACTGACCAGAGATTTTGAACAGCGGCTGAGCAGTTTGTGGAACGATGTGGAGAAATGGACAAAGAGGTCATGTCCGCTGATGTCCAGGCGGGTTAAACTCTCACTATGGAGACTGTTGGACAGGTAAGTCATGTCCACACGGCTTAAGCAGCAGTTCGCCAATTCCAGGCATTTCAGTGGTGTATTAAGTGGGCTGGAAAAAGCAAAAAAGAGAGACAATGTTGAAACAATAGTACGTAATATCACCTACAGGCCCCACATTTGCCACCAAATGGAGATTTGTAAAATTTACCATTAACCCCCCAAAAATAAATTAAAATTTCACAAATTTTAAACAGAGTTTATTTGAAGACAACAAAAAAGAACTGTATTGCGCTTTTCAAGCCTGATTACCAAGTTTCTCAAAGTGCTTCACTGTAGACATTATTCATTCACTCTATACTCCGTGGTGACGGAAGCGAGGCTGTTGTTCTGCGCCATCCGCCCCTCCAACCACCACCAACCATTCACTCTCTCACTCTCATTCATTCTGGCCTATTGTACATGTTTTTAGTGGTAGGGGAAACCAGGTGGACCCCGGAGGAAACCTATACAGGGGGAGAACATGCAAACTCCACACAGAAAGGCCCCGTCCGGCCCGGGGATCGAACCCGGGACCTTGTTACTACCAATATTTAAACTTACCAATCTATTTTAAAACATCCCTTTAAGATATGTTTGACCTATACTTTTTCACTTTACTTATTTTATATTTTCATATAAAATAATAAAAAATAATGTAGCCTATTGCATATTTTCTTTCATGTTTAAAAAAATAATATACAGAAAAAGTTTCAATTTGATCTTTCTAAATTTTATTTCACACTTGCTGAACACAATTAAACTGTCATGGCCATTAATGACATTGAACTATAACCAAACAATAGGGACGTGCTTATGTTGATTATTCGTGGTCTAATATTCGGGTTTGAACCATCACCTCTTTGTTAGGTTAACTGCAGCTGTTTGTCCTCAAGTTGGCTACATGTCAGAAATTATAACAACATAATGCCACACAGTGTCGACCAGAAGCCACAAAGTATCAATGAGATGCTGTGTGGGATTAAGTTGATCCCTGTATATACCGTAACGATTTTGTTGCAATAGAATGCAATGGATGTCTTTGAAGCTGTCCATCACAGCTAATTTTAAATTACATGGAGCAAACAAGGGCACATAGTGCAACAAAGGTATGTTATGTTTGATGACTCCTGTTGTGATAGTGGGCAATACAAAAGCAAATTGATTGATTGATGTAAATGCCCCCCACCCAAATCAGCAGTTTATTACATATTTACTTATCAAAATAAACAATTTCTATGATCAAATGTCATTAAGATTAGAGTAGGGTAGCACAATTATAATGGTTGTAGTTAGCGAATTGCAAAGTGTGATAAAATTTATGATCACCTCTGAAAAACAACACAAAACTGTCCACTTGTCAAAAACTCTACTTTAGACCTCTACATGTGATTCCTGTATTAGTTATGCAGTTCTTATACAAGTCTTTAGTCAAATGTTGTGTCAGGTTCTAATGTGCACAGTTGACATAATTCTTTTATATTTGTGTAAGCTCTCAGCCGTACAGACTGGCTGGGCCAGTGGCCAGAGCAGGGCCATGGATAAGTGTGAACAGCCTGAGAACAAAGCCCAGGGTAAGTCAAAAGGTAGGTAACGAGCAGTAATTAGGTGTGAATAGGCCAACATGTTTTTCCAACCTTTAGAACCAAGGTAGGACCCTGAGAGGTTAACTCCTCCTACTGATTTCTTCTTAAAAAGACCCATGAGCGTGTCAAGTTCTTTAGATAAAGAGCGAAATGTCCTACACTTCAACTACAGAGTACAGATGAAGACTGAAGAATCTTTTCATACGATAACCTCTGTTATAAAACCATAAACAACTTGCCAGAAAACATTTTTCATTCTTTTCCCCAAACTTGTTCAGCCCTAAACTACAGTATAATGTCTGAATTTTTAGTTGCGATTGTGTAGCATACTCACTTTAGTAGCCTGCGCAGGTGTCCTGTGAGAGTGGAGAATCCCATGTACAGCTCAGTCAGCTTTTTCAGCTTAGACAGGAGTTTCCCAATTGTGTCCAGAAGCTCCGCATCATCTAAGCTCCGTCTTACGTCAAACGCTCCGGCCGGCAGGGTCAGCGACTGCATTTTAGGAAACTCTACCCTGGACAGTAGAACCTCCAGGTGCGAGGCCTCGAGGGGAACATTGTGTACCACTTCAAGTTTAGTCATGCACTCAGGCTCTGCTAATCGAAGAACATAAAACAGGTGCTTGAGAGCAAGGGAGTCAGCTCTAAACCCATCGAAATGCAGCTTTAGTGGGCAGCAACGAAGGAGGAGCAAGGCCTGTGCCACTGGCTCATAGTTGCGACCGGTGATAAAACCGTTGAAATGGATATCAATGGAGGTTTCAAACGCAGTCGGAGATACGTTGCTGTCTTGCATGGCCACCAAAGTCTCGTAGCACATCTGAGTAAGCAGCAGCGTTCTTGCCCATCGGCCCAGAGTTGTCTTGCAAGGGCAAACCTGGTGCTCCACATCCTTCAGAGCTGTCAGGTCCACTCTGTGAAGGGTTTTTGCATATGTTTTTGGACGACACAGCACATAATCCTAAAGAAAACATTGCAACTTAATAATGCATCTCAGTTGTTTTAGTCGTCTTAATATGTGCAGTATACATTAACACAGTGATTCTCAAACTTTTCATGGCAAGTATAATCTAAGAAAACAGTTAGCTCTCAGAATGCCACTAGATCTATAACAAGAGTAAACCAAGTCTAAACTTACGCTGTAGAGGTCTAAACTAGAACTGTACAAGTTCCAAAAATAGAACTAAACCAACATTAAAGCACTTCTGAACTAACCTAAAAGAGAACAAAAACATGAATAGAAACAGACAGAATTTTGTTAAACACAGAAGAATTGTGTCCTGTAAACTTTTCATATATATATTTTTTGACCAGCTGTGTTTGTTTAAGTTTGTCTTAGATAGATAGATTTTTGAAGTTTTTGACTAAATATGCAAAGACAAGAAGTACAGAGGAGTCCACTTGTAGCAGCCCATGCACCAGTTTGAGAAACACTGCATTAGCAAATTGTATTCAATGTTTGTATTGGGTACCTTGAGACCAGTTATTAAAGCCTCTACACACCGACGACAGGTGCTGGAGGTGAGGTCCGTCTGACAGTCTGCAGTTTTTCCCAGAAGTCTTTGCAGGTTGAGATCAGGCAGAGGCCAGGCCTGGACTACAGCGTGCAGCAGCTCAGCCTGTTCATGAAGATAGCATGCTTTAAACAGAAGAGGATACAGGTTAAAAGACACACAGGGGAGGCTGTCCATAGCCGATGGGCCACTGTTTATGAAACCCTCCACAGCAAGAAAACGCAGGGACTTCATATTTGCGGCTCAATCCCTGGTGTATCAATGAGGTTTAGTCAGTTCTCAGCAGAGTCTTCCTTGTTGTGGTCCGTCTGTACACTCTGCACTTATGGAGTATCCGCTCACGGTGTTGGGGAATGGGCCTCGTGGTAGGTAACAGGCTCCAGGGTTATTTATAGTAGCAGCTGTCCCATGTCCCATGGCCCAGACCAGGGTGTATTTGCAGTTAAGAGTTAAACTTGAATGACATCCAAGCTTCAGTCGAAGATCTATCACTATTCATGTCACTTCATTGTGAGGATAACACTAGGACAAGAGAGACAAGGCAACAATACTGTGGGCTCAGAAATAGATCAATGCCAAATAACAGACAGGAATAATCACATTAATAGAACATATGCTACTTGTTTATTTACTTAACGGGAGTCACTGCAGGTAAAACTAAAATGTTCCAAATTTCAGGTTTGGGGACAGTTTTCAACAAATAAATTCACCAAATTTACCAGGCTTGCACTTTGTGTACAATATTTTGAAGGAGTGATTTTTCAATATTTAATTTCTAGCCTGATTCATTTAGTTTTTAATGTCAAAAAACGACAAATTTACATATTTATAGATATTTTCCACTAACTAGCTTATTCAAAAGCTAAACAATATACAACATTTCCTCTGAGCAAATTGTTGTAACTAATATGTCAACAAAATAAAACCATACATTTAAACCTGGCTGTGTCCATTAGTAATATTTGGCCATTGAAAAAGAATTGCAGACATTTTGCCTTGTGTCAATAATCTACAGCGAAAGTTTCAAATGTATATCTGAACTTATGTTTTTTTCTTATTCACCTGCAGTGTCTCGCCTTAAAATGCTGTTCCTGTTAATAGGCAATAAGAAAAAGATGGTGATTACCTCATATTACATTTGTTGTCATTGATGAATGAGGTTTAAGCATCCCATCATGCAGCATGGTAGTGATGGTGGTGATGGTGTTCATGCAGATGGTGGTGTCTCACTAAAGGAGAACTTGAGGGCAGCTGAGGATGGGCTAAAACATCTCTGTCTCCTCCCACATGGCCATAGCAGCACACAGGCCGTCGAGGTGAGGCGTGATGTAGAGGTCGCAGCCTTCTGCTGTGGGAGCGATGAACAGGGCCGTTTACTGTGCGCTTGAAGTGGGAGGGAGGACACTGAGATGCAGGATGCTGCCCATGCAATCGACTGCACTTTTCCTCTTTCCAAACCGGTTTTGTTTTCAGGGAGTTCAAAACAGAGAAAGAGGGAGAAGTCTCTGGGTGGGTGCAGCTATCACTTCTCACCACAGGATGGTGCTGATGTGGAGAAAGAGGCTCTTGAGAAGTGGATCCTGTAAAAACAAAGATTTATTTCTCACTTTGTGTATTTCATGGGGGGTTTATCAGCTCCTTTGTAGACTTGCCTTCATTTTCAAACTTTGACGAGAAGTTTTCAATACCAGCAAGATCTAGGTAGTGGTTTCTCCGCTCAATGTTTTCCCCTGCACAGTAGAGTCTTCTCACTGGCCGCCCTGTCTCCACAGATGGATTGTGCTTCTTTTCTGAAAAACATATTTTAATTGTAATATAGTATCATATTACCAAAAATAAAAGTATTATCTACTAAAATATCAAAACAACAACACAAAAATGCGGTTTCCTATTAATCTTGGGGTCTGTCAAAGTTACCCATTTGTGGAACTTTGTGTTGATCGTCAGAAGAACTTAGGAAGATCTTGATCTTGAATGCGGTGGTGCTGTCTGAAGCTGGTCTTACAGAGGCGTCAATAGCTTCACACACTCCATGTAAAAGGTTAGACATAACCTGCACAGAAAACATTGTCACTGTCCCTGTTTTTGACTGCTGTAAAAAATGTATTAACTAACTATTTTTGTATAAACATGTTAACCCACTTCTGCTCAAAACTACTAAATTTGGAAGAATATTTGTGATTTTTACAGTTTAATGGCCATATGTTATTACACTCTTGGGTATGTCAAAGATCAGTGACAACTTTGATTTTTATAGTTTTGTAGGTTTTGTGTAAAACCAGGTTAATTCAAATATTTTGTTATACGTGCATTTGGGTTTGTGTGATTGACGGCAATTTGTAACAAAGACTAGTTGGGCAAGTTACTTTAAAATTGTAATATATTCTATATTACTAGTTACAGCTTTAAAAATGAAATATGTTTGCATTACATATTGCTGTCGCAATAATGCAACTGAGTTACACTACTTTGAGTTACTTTTGGCAAAATATAAACTGAAAATCGTGAGAATAATACCACGGAGCAAAAGTGCAGTTAAAGAATTCCTTAAAGTCGTCCTCAATCTAAAGTGTTTTTATGACATTAGCTACATGAGCCTCTTTCTTCACCAGTGTCCAACTTGATTTGGTGCTGCATCTTATTTGAGGGGAGTTGTACTTGTAACTTGAGTTACTTCAATTGTAATGACTAATATATGACTGTATTTTCTTTAATTA
>OMNZ01021329.1:17007-32137 GCA_900303255.1 Lesueurigobius sanzi | reverse complement strand
AATGTAACTGAGTTACACTACTTTGTGTTACATTTGAGTTACTTTTGGCCAAATGTAATCTGAAAATAGTGATAATAACGCCACAGAGCAAAAGTGCAGTCAAAGATTTCCTTTTCCTCAGCAGTCCACACTCTTTTGTGTTTTGTTTTGATGATGTTAGCTACATGAGACTCTTTCTTCACCAGTGTCCAACTTGATTTGGTGCTGCATCTTATTTGAGGGGAGTTGTACTTGTAACTTGAGTTACTTCAATTGTAATGACTAATATATGACTGTATTTTCTTTAATTAGTACATTATATTCCTCAAATGTAAGTAGTTACTTTTGTAACATGTTACCCCCATCGCTGCCCATGACCCTCATGACCCCACAAAAACATAATTTGATATTATTGCTTTTTCCATAGAGAACCATTATGAAATACAGCTAAAGGCTATTCTCAGGGTAAATGATCTCATAGTTTGAACTATACAAAACACTGAATTTACAAATAAAATAAAATAAAATAAATCAATTTATATTGTTATAGTGTCATGGAAGAGCAAAGTGTAATTTCATAGAATTATAAATTCAGTCTATGCGACATCTATGACCACAACAACCTTTAGATAAAAAAACATATTTTGAAAATACATCTTAAAATTATTTTCCCACCAAAAATCAATAGATTTTCTCAAATATAGAAAATTACCAAATTAACAGCAAAAACTGTCCCAAAGTGACGCATACGGCCCTGACAGGACACACAAGTTAATAAAATACTGATGAAAGTAGTAATTCACCTCCTTGTCGTCTTTATTGCGTTTATGGCACAATGTGAACAGCCACTCATGTCCTGTATCATCTGGAAATGTGTTCCTCTCTCGGTCCTTAATGAACAATAAAATGTTACATTAGAGATGACTTTATTTTATGTAAAAGTGCAGTCCATGGCACTTACAGCTGAATAGATGTGTTCGCTATTATTTGATTGTTTTCTGGATAGGGAAGTGTTACTCTTGTCACGGCCCCGCTCTGGTGGTAGTGCCACTAAAATATCATCGAAAGCAGAAAGAGCAACATTACATAAAAGGTTATTATGCTTGCCTCAGCCACATTTTGTATTTCTTGTAAAAATATAAATTTACAGTTGAATTCTTCTTCACTTACCCTTAAGTAGGCAATTCTCAGTCTTTAAATCTCTGCACATGTTCTGTAAATAAAGAGAGATTTTAATTTTAAAATACTAACAACTTTAAGGCTTGCCAAGTGCAGGAAATTTGTAAGATCTGGCTTTTGTGCTAATCTGCTTTAGAAATGTCACTTGTAATTTCAGTTCATCAAATGCCAAAGATGGTAAAAAAAAAAAAAAAAATCTCAAGCCACAAATCTGAGATATTTATTTCAACATAATTTGAAACTCGGACAGATAAGCAGCTCAAGGAATGCAGCCATTTGCCCACATCTACAAAACACAGTCTCTCCACACCCTCCTCTCCATCTGACACGCTCTGTCGGCTGTGACGCTTTGATGCTGGCCAAAAGAAGGGGTAAAGCAGGGCATTATACTTTTGTATTAACCAAAATCTACTTAATTCCACTGTAACCTAGGGCCAAGAACCTTTCTACAAGACATTTCTTTTACCATTTACATTTTCCTCTCTGTTATGGGATACAAACTACATCAGTTTGGAAAATCTAATGACAGGAAACACCATGGCACTAACAAGCTTTAATGAACTCCCAACAAGGTTTTACAACAACTTGGCAGGGGCAGGCATTCTCCTCACACTATAAGAAGTTGAGATCATAATACATAGACTGCAGTGCATTATACTTTTAAGCATTTTTAAACCCACTCCAGTGACTTCATCTTTAATTCAACTAATGCCATGTGAAACAATCAAACAGCCACTATATTTGATCCATTATATCCTTAAGCCTCTCTTAGTCTGTGTCTGGCCGCCCCAAGGAAAAGTGGTACCAGATGTGGGCATAAAGAGCCTGCTGTTCCAGAGGGGGCGGCTGAGCTGCACTTCAAACTCCAAAGTCTCTTTATAGAGTCAGTGGAGGAAAGGGGTGGAAGAATAAATAGACGACTACCTGGATGTGATGTGGGCAAATAGTGTTTATCCTAAAACCGGCCCAAGTAAGATGAAGCCAGTCTGGTTTGGAGCTGCTGGTGCTGCATTTTGACCAGCATTAAGAGCACTTTCATGTCACGTGTTGTTTTCTTTAGTGAAATGTGAAGTGTTTGTGATTTGGAGGCACTCAACGCATAGGCGGCTTATTGAGAAGCATTGAAACAAACATGATCAGTCTGTCAAAGGTGACTCTAAACGATTAATATCTCATTTAAATGATACAGCATATATATTATAATTATATACATACCAAATACAGACATATATATAATAACCTTAACTTACAGTACATTTCTCCATTGTGAGATGAAGTTTCTTATGTTATTGTCTCTTACCTTTTCCTTATTGCTAGAGATGGATTCAAACTCCCTCTGACTGTTCAATAAATTGGATGCAAGAACACCACCTATAAAAAAAGAAAACATTTGTGTAATAAAGACACCATTACAAATGCACAATCAATAGCTAAGTTTGATGCCAAACCTTCAGGGCTCTGCCTGCGTTTGGAAGCTGAAATGTAACAGAAAACAAACATCAGAACCACATTTTTCACAGAAATAAAGAATAGAGAGAAGGCTGTAAACTTACAAAGTTTGGAGTGGAGTTTCCCCATAGCTTTGTTCTTGAAATTAATATTCTTTATACCATCCAATAAAATGACATATAAACTTAGATTCCATAAGAGCACAGCTAAGGCAGACAGGACAGTGCTCACTCTCTCACGGGGAATTTCAGTTGAGGATAGTAGTGGTGATCCAAGAGCATGCGCTCTCTACAAGATCACACACTGTGGAGTGCTTCCTGCATTGGTGGAAAATCCAGGGGTTTCACATTACACTTAAGGTTTCGCCATAAAGGTTTTTGTTTTAAAAAAAATACCCATCAGTGGCAAAAGATCATGCTCAACCATGCACATTTTTTGTCATAGAAATGTCTGTAAAGCAGATTTCCAACTGATCTGCTGAAAAATAAATCCTGTCACATCATTGTTTCCCATCCAGGGGTACAGGGACCCCTGGGGGTACACGGGAGCTGAGCAGGGGGAACTTGGAATAATTTAAGATAAAAATCAAGATAAAACTGATTTGTAGTTTTGATAGTCATGTTCAAAGAAGAGCCATTTCAAAACATTTAACTGTAAAAAGTGAGCGTTTGAGAGTATTTAGCATCTTTTAACTGATAAATAAGAGTTTTGGTCATTCATTTCCTAAATGATCAACAAAACCACAGAGGCAGGGGGTACACGAAGTATATATGAATGGCCTAATGGGTTTGGGAACCACTGTGTTAAATGGCTGGTACAGAGATATTTTGACCATGTTTTAATCCCTAAAAGCCCCATACCAGGTACAGTTGTGCTCAAAAACCTTTATTTCACTCATGGTTGCGTGAAGCCATTTATTGTCAAAAAACCTGTTTGTTTACTCTTTTCAACTAGAAACTCGCCAAATGTCCCTGATGAAAAGTGTACATATTGTGCATCTTGAAACAAACATTTTTTCAGAGAGTCCAGTATTTCAGCTGAAGTGAGTTTTTCTTTGCTCCTTTTCCTGGCAGTTGTTGAAGGTCATGGAAACGTTAGATCAGGGTCATTTGAGCAGTTTCTGTCTCATTATGACCACTAACCATGAGTGGACAAAAAGATGTTTGTGATATCATTCATATTCTATGAAAAATGGCCAAAAGATTAAAAGGATATGTTAACTTTTGAGCACAACTGTATGTACCCTAGTAGTGGATTTATTTTTCAGTATATTGTAAAAACTGACCTTTATGATTTAAAAAAAGAAAAAAAATCCTTTGTATGGTTATGCACATTTTAAACTTAAATAGAAGCTTCAACATTACAAATGGAGTGGTAAATCAAAGAAAAATAATTCAAACGTGCCACTCATTTTGCTGCTGTTGCCATGATGGGATATTAACTCACATGCATAACATAAACACCTATTAAGTCTTTTCAGCAATTTGTTAATTACTTTCTGAAAGTTGTGAAAGATGTTTGTAAACTCATCCCTGTGAAGAATTTGGATGTTACAAACACATTAGGAAAGTTAGGGATGAGTCTGAACCTCAAATAACAATTTAGAAATTGACTTCTATTCAATTGTAAAATCAGGTTTAGTGCTTTTAAATCAACAATGTCTGTAGGAAATACAACATTTTACAGATTATCATCCTGGGGTGATCCCAAGGTCAAAACAGTTGAGAACCACTGGACCAGAGGAAGGGGTAAGAGGAAATGCATACTGACAAACAAAACCAAATAAACAAACAAAGTACAACAAAAAGTATGTAATAACTAAAAGTATGTAAGATACAAATGTATATTATACATTGATAGTTATAAATTAATTGAAAAATGTAATTTCAGAGACATGTATTTTATTCATAATTGCAAAAGTCTTTTTTTCCTTCTACATACTGGACACTTGGTTTGAATAGTGTCTGAGGCTAAACTCCAAACCTGGGTCTTCCTTATAACAGAATAAAAAAAGATATTTGTGATATTTGTGTTAACACAAATATACAAAAGAAATGTTTTTAAAAGCAGAACCAGTCCTTGCTAAATCTTCTAACAGCTGCCACAGATGGGCTCTTTGACGGTGAAAGCTGGTGTTGGTCCTATGTGCGTCCAGATGTAGCCTTTCTCTGGTCGATTGGGAATAGTGGGAAACGGAGATGTCCGAGATTTGAAATACTCCGAGGGAGCATGGCACACAAACTCCAGGTACTCCATCTTTCTGGGCAGGTCCTCCTCTGGACCTAAGATCATCATGAATCATTTCATTATTACCAATAAAAAAATAACACTACCATTTATATATACTGCGTTCAAAATTATTAAGCAAATCATGTTTTATAGCATGAAAATTGCTTTTTTCAACAAGAACAGTGGTCTTGTTCAATCCAAAATATTCGGGGCAAAGGTCATGAGATGGAGCATAAAACATGACTTGCTTAACAATTTGGAACGCGGTGTATAACAAGCTACACAGAATCATCAAACACCCAAAGACACAATAACTATGAAAATGTCTTACCAAGAATATATGTCCCAGGGTCAAACTGATCCTTTGGACTGGCCTGAGTGGGAATTAGCCATGTCAGCGCAGCGCTCTTTTCACAATACTGGTCTTGAACAAAGCCACGGATCTGAGCATAGTATGCCTTTCCATCCTCTTCATCAGTTACTTTAATCACATCTCCAGTCTGGTAGTACACCCCCTACATGATCAGAAAAAGAGTTGTTCGTCCAGTCTGAGTCATTTAGTTAATTTCATTTAATTTAATTCCTTAAATAATAAAATATATACCTTGTAGAACACAGACTCTGAGGTAATGAACGTTGCAACTGATTCTGGTGCTTTGATTGGCTGAGGATGGAGACCATGGTTAGAGAAGACTTTCCAAACATAGGCTAATACACCTAAGATTTGTTCATTACATTTTTTAGCTTGAATATGTGTCTTCTTCCTTTGCCTTTGGTTGACACCTTCTTCTCTGATGCTGGGGCTTTATACTTTGTGCTTCTTAGTCGTGCAGACCTCCTGTGAATCTCCTGCTTTGACTTGAGACAGACATGCATTTATTAATGCTTTATTAATAACCGCAAAACACATAATAGTTAGGGTAGTAGGGTAAGACGGTACACTAAAATATGTATACATGAACTGTTGATTCAGTTCCCACAATGCATTTCATTAATAATAGCCTGAACTAAAAGCTGCATATTCTGCAGCTGATAATTTAAAGCTGAAAAAAAAAAGACTTATACCTGCTTGCCCCCGCCATTGCTGGGCTGTATTGCAGAGGACAGGGAAGGTCCTGATGTCCCGCTGCTGCTGCTTTTTCCTGTGCAATTGTTGCAAAGTATTTCTCCTTGGTTTCCTTTTTTCCACATTGACGAGGAGTTTGTCTTACAAACCGCACAACACGGCTTCAGTCCCAGAGGCATTTTGTTCTCAGTCAAAAAGTAATTACAGAAAGAAACACAGTATAAACAAAGCACTATAGGTGCACCGGTGACCTGTTAAACAGATGTAAAAGAGGTCAGTTAAAACGCCTCTGCACAGTAATATCTGATTACCGTGCCACGCATGTTTTTCCAACATATATCAATGATAAAGGTAAAATAATAAGCAGTATTGTTGATTTTTTAAAAGAAATGTCGAGGCCATTTATTCAGCACAAGCTCTTCTTCGTGGACGTCTGCCTCTTCTTCTATCACAGGAATTTTGGCGTGACTGGCTAGAGCGCCGCCTCTGTGTTAATCCATATACATGATGGATTAATGTGCCATATTTATATATTATTGTCCGGATTACTGTACACATAATGTTAGAGAATATATCGTTGACATGCTTTTAATTGCGAAGCCAAAATCTTACAAAGAAAAATAAAAGTGTATGTATACTGTTCTTTGCTGTCCATCCAGCAGGTGGCGGTAACGCGTTTTGAACAGTTAGCTAGATCCCGACAATTTAAGCAGTAGAAAAAGAGTTGCGTCACAGTTCAAAACAAAAGCCTCGCGCCGTGTGGGTCTATGAAGATGTCTCAAAACAGTAGTGACAAGGATGACCAATCTCCAAGTGCCAAGAAAAACATCTCTCTCCCTATCTCCAGAGTCCGGCTCATCATGAAGAGCTCCCCCGATGTCTCCAGCATCAACCAGGAGGCTCTGTTCCTCACGACCAAGGCCACAGTAAGAAGCCGCACTTTGGAGCTAAAACCCCCACTTCACTGATATGCTAACTGTGCACAGCATGGGATTAGCACCGAGTTAGCCTCCTCCCATGTAATGTTAAAATGAGGCTCTATTTGTGAATAAGCCATTCGGTATTACTTACTGAGAGAGAGGGTGTTTGTTTTTGTGTTGAACATGTTTTGATTACGTTAAATGGGGATCTACTAACTATACTATCAGACATTTGTCTCATGTTCTGGTGCAGGGTGTAACCTGAACAGAAAACGCTATATAAAACCAATGCATATAATCAGAAATTGAACATGAACGTGAGACAGCATTATATATTATAATATATATATAAAGTCATATTTTTTGGATGGTTGCAGCGTTATTTCTTATGTAATATACAATGGGACCTACCTTGCCTACACCTGAATAATAACTTTGATGATGCCTTCTTATACATTTATGAGACTGGATTGTTTCAGGAGCTGTTTGTGCAGCATCTGGCTCTGTCTGCATTCAACAATGATGCTGAAAAGGACACCAACTCTTTGTTGTACAGTGATCTCGCCAACACCGCAGAGGAGAACGAGACGTTTCACTTCCTCACGGGTAAGACCCGCTTGCAGCTTTTCAGCTTCAGAAACAATGCGACTTTACTTATTGATTTCTAATATTATTATCAATAACAGATATCCTTCCAAAGAAGATATTTGCACGGGAATATTTAAAGTCTTTGGAAGAAACAGAAGAAGAGGATGCAGACTTTTGACATCGGACAACGGATAAAGTTAAAACCCAAAACTTGAATTGTATGTAAGACATACACACCTCTCTTTCCTTTGACTTTGAAATGGATGCAACTTTGATACTGTTCTAAAAGTAACATAAATTAAATGTGGAGCATTTGGGGAGAAGGTACATTTAATGAAAATGAATGGTTACATGGCATTTCCACATAATAGTGACATACATTTACATTATTGTCCTATTTAGGGCTCGTGCCCATTGGAGTCGCTCAAATATTGGCATTTTTAAAAACAATTTTCAGAAAATCTGTAAAAGTCCTGTCTGCTTAACGTTGTTGTTAATGTTCAGTGTAAAGTAAACGAAATGTAAAGAAATCTGCTATTGACCATCTCCACTGGTAGCATTGCTAAACCAGTTAACAGCTCTCCCTTGGCTTCTAAAATGGAGACATCATGTTGGTTCCTCGCAGCTGCAGTGCAGATGTGTCCGCTCTTGGTAAACACTTCTGAAACACTGTTACTGTTTGTAGTTAAACGCAGTCAGTTATGAATGATTGTAACTACTAAACTGATGGCTTAAAGAAAGGATTCCCCTGCTGTAATTCCTGGCCAAGCACTAGGTTGTGAATAATAACATTAAGTGTCATGTTTGTAACAGCTGATCACAACAAGCTTTATTTTGATATTAAAACAATCATAAAAGCTATTTTCTGAGTTTGTCTTTAAATTGACTCATGATGCCTTGGGTGGAAGTAAAATATTGCTAGCTTTGCAATTACTTGATTGTTGATTCAATATGTTATGACACATACATACAATCAATACATTCTGAATTACAAAGTCATCAACACACTCTCTGTACAGTATTTATTCTCTTCTCTTAAAATGTGATTACATACTGTATTATGTTATTAACAAAATGTCCAACTCCTAAACAAAATAACATGCTCTTTCCACAATGATATTAATACACTGACAGGATAAACACTTTTCATTACTGGATGAGTTTGTTGATTCGAAGCTGCATGTTCATCAGCGTCTGCTCCAGAGTAGAATGTTTATTTTCCAGGAAGGATGCCACAGCCAGTCTGTGGTTTATGGCAGATCTTGTGTTGATGAGATGCTTTTTCATGCTGTAAAGGGCATAAAGCTCTGGTTTGTAAATCTTGATATTTTTTTTTACCGGCTGCTGCATCAGTGTTATACATTTTATTCTTTTCCTTTTTTTTAAAGGCAAAGATAATATTAAGATTGCCTTTAAAAAACACAAAATGTAATGTTGGAAAATTAGGGGGGGGGGGTCCATTACATCAAGCTTTACAACATTTGACAGTTTAGTAGTCTGGAAGGAAGGTTTGTGCAGAGACTTCATTATTGTTATACAAGGCAGTGGAACATTTTTTGCAGGCTCAAACACATTTAATGATGTGACAAGAAGCTTATTAATTAATACTTCACCTTGTGAGGACTCCCTGCTCTTTGCCTTCTCTCCTTTTCTCTTCTAAAGACACAAACACCTTCTCCACGGTCAGCATAGTTTCCGCTGCGCTCTGATGGTCTGCGTGGATGCCTTGGACCTCGTCTTTGGCTTGGAGCTCATATGAGAGCCCTCCCTCCTCCACTCCACTGGACACAGACACAGCCTGTAGAGCTGCTCTGTTCTGCAGTATCAGCAGACGGGACTGGGTGAACTCCTCTGCCCCTGCTACATTGTCCCAGCAGGCACTGGGGGCAGAGGGCAGCACAAAGCGCTGGGTGCAATTTGCTGGTTTCCCTGGTGTTTCCGTGACAAAGGGGCTGTCAGCTGGAAAACTGTGAAGCAGGTGGAGAAAAGAGGATCCTGAGCCCCATTCCTCAAAATTGACTTCTCCCGAGCCTTCTCCATGGACCAACACTTTGTCCTCAGCCAAACATATGAGCAGGCAGCAGGACAGAAAGAGCAGGGCCACCCCATCTGAGCCCCGAACCATCTCACAACTGTCGAGAAAAGATTCACATGATCTAAAGGAGACTCATGAATGTGCAAACTTAGAGAAAATAAAGACTAACATGTATGGCCTCCAGGAAGAATATGTAGACTGCTTGGTAGAGACTAATGGGATCCTTTAAATAAAGCCAGGCTAATTTCATATGATTGCAGACTGTTGTTGGCAAAAATCCACAAACCAACATGCACAACATTCTTACAAATCCTCTATTATCCTAAATATAATCATAATATCACAATTTAGTGTGTCTTACCTTGTAAAGTACCTCCAGCAACAGAGCAGAGAGTGAAGCTGCGATGGTGCTGTGGATCCTGAAGTGTTTGGAAAAAATGACTCCTCTGCAGTCTATTACACGTACTCCAATCTGAATCACTGTTTACTGGCCACAGCAGAAATGATTTTCCCTCTAAGTCTGCAATCTCCAAAGAGTCTCACCCCAACACGACGCTAAAAGCAGCCTATATCAAGTAGAAAAATGGGATGGGGCAGGCTACAGAGGACACAAATTAGTCTGGTACCTCCCTTTTAGTCTTTTCTGTTTAACTGCAAAGCCCAGCCTCTCTCTACTACAACTTTGTGAATGGAGTTTTAAAGAAAAGGAGGTGTCATGCCTTGGAATTTATGAGCCGTTTTACTATGTCCTAAACATGACCAGCCATGATTCCCCTATTTGGCTTAACATTTTGGAAAATTAAAACCATGTATTAGAGGATTTGTAGCCAAAAGATCTAAGAACAAGCAATTAGCTCACCACATCTGTGCCGTTTCTGACAGAATGGCCAAGGAATGATTTACATGTCCTGGACTCCTGAGGCAGACTTCCTGACATAAGCATCCAGGAATGGGAGACATTTGGCACAAACAAACAGTGCGCAACATCAAGCTCAAAGGAAAATCGGGCATGAGGCACATAGCAGCTGAAGCACCATACAAAATATGTTTTAATTTTGGTCATTAGTGTTCCCTTTCCATCAGATTGAATACATATTTTAAACAAAGGTGTGAGACGTGTTTAAAGCTGAAAGGACAAAAAAGGGTGCTGAACAGAGGTAAACTTTGTTGAAGCAGACAAAAAAAATAAGCGATTTCTTTTTTTTTTTTTAATCATAAAATGGTACTCAAGATAGAAGCCCTTCATATGACGATTTATGCATTTATTTATTTTTATTGTGCAGTACATTGTGTTATTTATAATCCATGTCTATGGTGCGTAAAATCGTTTAGATACAAGAACAGGTCAAGTTGTAATTGTGGACCTAGACTCGAGAGCAACGCAACATTTTCTGTCTCCGAACGCAACACATTACAATACACTGCCATGATTTTCTTGCAAGTTTATCAACGAGTAGCATCTAGCGGCCAGAATTGGTACTACAGTTATTCCAAGCCTATCACTGGACACGTTTCTACTTGGCCCTCGTCGTGCACAAAGAGAATTGTTATTCCTCTATATTTTATTACTGTGACTCGTGCCTGTCTGTGAAAAGCGCTATACAAATTAAAGTGTACCTGCTTTCTTCACAATTAGGCCAACAATCTTGAGTAATAGAAAGATAGGATGAGGTGGGACAAAACATAGTAGATACAAAGGACTTCAAATTAAAATAGAGTCGACTTCATCTCATAATTCAGCACAAATATATTTTATTGTACTGTATGTGGCATGTAGTCTGATTCCCAGAGAGTGACCTATGAGGGGCGTGTTCATCTTAAGCCCCTCCCACTGCGTTGTACGTCAGCGGTGCTGCTGGACTGGAGCTCGGCACCGACAGCCACCAGCCTCTGGCCGCAGCTCTGCCGAGAGCTTCTCCTGATCGACATTTGCGCTCGTCGACATGGCTTCAGACGGCATGGACGAGCGCTCTCCGCTATTGTCGGGCCCCAATTCCGAGAATGTGACCCCCACTGCGCCTCCGTATCTGCAGGACTCCAGCCCCCGAGGTAAACACGACGCACGTAGCTAGAAGGGGGTATCATTTGCCTCCACAGATGCGTGCATGCTGAATCATTACTGGGCGTATCGGATTGAGCCCTGTTTTGTTCGTAAATTAATTGCAACAGAGCAGACAAAATGTGGCATCAGCGCGAGTCCGATCAGCCGCTGAGAAAAAGGTGGAGCTTGTGTGTTTGAGATCTGGAGCAGTGGGTTAAAGAGAGGCCCTGTTCCGGAGAATTGTGGCTATACAATTTTTCCTTATCATTATGCCTTTGTGCCAAACCTATAATCTAATAAACACGTTAATAAACAGACAAATGTATCAGTTTGATTACATGGTGCAGTGTAATGGCCTTTATAGCCTTTTGTCTCATCTACAAACTGAACCATGTGTGAGTAAATGACAATGGCATCATTCTGTTCAGAGAGTTGGTAAGCTATAGGAGCAGATAATATATGTTGTGTCTTTTTATATTGGAGACCGACCCCATTCCTATCCTTCAGAATTTAGGATGATGTGAAGGACGGCACCAGATTTACTATTACTGTTGTCAGTGCCTTCTGCTGTCGTTTCAAACATTACACACTCTGTTGTTTACATCTCACAGGCTTCACACTGTGGTTACACGGGCACTATATGCCCTCTGTTATCAGAGAACATCTAATCCACTGAATAAATACAGTTTATTTAAAGTCTAATGCTTGGGTTAGTATTGTATTGGATGAATAACGTTTGGGGCATCAGGACATAATTTAGGCTCTCATCGGTTAAAAATACCCCAAAAAAAACTAAAAACAGGGCTCAATGACAAGTGACAACACTTCAAAATGCTAGTTACCATTTTGACTCATTTTCAAAACTAATGAATTCATATAACTTGATTTGACAAGGAACTTTATTTTGATTGTTCTACATGTTCTTAGTGTTAATATGCAGTCAGTTTGTTGAGAGGTCACTGGCAACATTCACTGAGATAATGAAATCAAAGACATTTTTAACATTTGCAAAGTGGACTAAAAAGACATGGCAACCAGATGTGATACCCCAAAGATGATGCAGATATCAATGAATTTAAGTTGGTTGTCATTCATTGCTTACATCCTACTTTTGCAATTGTTGAAGCTGACGACCTTGGCAGCTTCTTTGAATGGATTTTTTGTCAAATGCACAAATTGCCTTTTCATTCAGTACTACAAGCCTCTCAAATCTCTCAGCAGTTTTTTCCTCATGAAAGGTATATATGGTTTTAATATTATTAGTCACATCTATTAGACATACTGTGGTAACTCTATGTTCTCCTGCTTGTTTAAACCTGTGCATGAAGTCTAGCCACACCTTTTTATTCTTCTGATCTGGGGCATGTAGGTCAGTTACCGACAGAACAATACCACAGCTGCTTAAATGCTGCAGACTTGTTTCATTATTGAACTTTGAATAAATTGCCCACTTGTTCAGTCGATAGTAATTCAAGCAAAAACAACTAAGAACCATTACTGCAAATAATGGAGCAGTAGTTTTGTAATGAGACTGTTTTAATGGATTAACGCTTGATAATTTTATCCCGGCTTCAACCAGTGCTTAGGCCTACTATTCTCGTGTCCTTGAGCAATATTGAGCAGCACACTTAACTCCTTGCAGGTGGGAATGTCCTTGAAATGAAAGAGAAATAGAAGAAATAAATCCATCCAATATGAGCCTTTTAATTCATTGATAAATTGTTAATGGTCATATACTGTATATATATATAATGCTTTTCCATCTGCTTTAGGCTCAAAACGCTTTACATCATCATTTTGTCATTTTGTGTTGCACTTGGGTTCACTTTAAGGACACTTTTCTGTCTTGCTGCTTTGAGCAAAGGCAAAGCAACAGTCTTCAGGGTTGTCATGTTGAATGAATCTACAAACTGAGCTTCAGCAACTTTCTGTGGGTAAAATTATCACTGGAGCTGTCACCACAATTGACATGAAAAATTGTATTGTGAATTCTCGTTGTTGTTGTACCCAATTTCTCCAGTTCAAGTTGAATTTAAACTGTTTTAGCCCATTCCACAAACTTGACTGATTTGACAGACAGTAATATGCAGTGGTCTGTTTTTCCACAAATTGCTGCTCTCTCTACTCTTTGGAGGCAAAATAATTTCTCAGCGAGAAGAAAACAAAAATGGATACAGGACAAGTGAAGCGTTCATTTGCAAAAACGGATATCTCCATTTTGAATGTTCTTGTAAATAGTAGATTTATATCACCGTGCTCTGAAAGGGACAGCAGGAAAACTAATGTGTAATCAATTTCACCAGTAACAAGTGACTTAATATTTATTTTTCACTAAAATGGATGTGGTCATTAAAATCACAGCTACACAAAGAGCAAATCACAAGCTTATGTTGATTTTTGTCAGTGGTACTTATCTGTTTTTGCAAATGAACTCTTCAAGTGCTTTGATGACCATTTTGTATCAGATTACAGTCTTCATGGATCGTGTTTGTAAATATGTCTGTGGTTCGTGT
Source organism: Lesueurigobius sanzi (assembly GCA_900303255.1). Classification (NCBI taxonomy): domain Eukaryota; kingdom Metazoa; phylum Chordata; class Actinopteri; order Gobiiformes; family Gobiidae; genus Lesueurigobius; species Lesueurigobius sanzi. Next base: position 18,138 of record OMNZ01021329.1, on the reverse strand, counting down.
GCTGGCGGATGTACTGGTGTGGTAGCTCGAAGCACAACCCTGTCTGCCCACTGGGCAGTGTCTTCTCGTCTTACCTTCAGAGCAAAGGGCACGCAGCCAGCACATATAGCAGCTGTGTACAGTTTCCCCCCTGCATTAGGGCAACACACTGAGGAGTAGCAGGGAAAACATGAGAGGAGCTTTGGGAAAAGCAGTGATTTGCTGATACGGTGTCTGGCATTGTTTTGGCTGCAAGATGCAAGAGATGACTCATTATAAATAATAGGTGAAACCACTTTCCCAGCTTTTACAGGTTGTAAACTTAGAATTCCTTCTGTCCATACTACAACTCGACTGGTCCCGTTGCCGTTTCAGAGTCTGTATTTTATTAATTCATTTACATAAAAAGTGAATTTATTTTTGTTTATCCATTATTTCATTTGAATAAGTTCTAATTTTGCCATAGGCTCCATTAGACATGTGCATTTTAAAAGGATTAGCTGAAATATTGATAATTACACAAAGAATGTAGACTAATTGGCAAGAGCTACGGCCGGATTACTCAGGTCACAGTGGCTACGTTTACATGGTCAGAAAAATCTGATAACTGGACTAATCTGATCTAATGTGTTTACATTCACTTCAGAAATCTGATCAAAAACTCCAGGTTTAACATGTGCCAGTTCAAGTGGATTGTAGATTTACAGAACAATTCTGCTCACCCTCCCATCAGCCTGAAAATGAGTACACCTTCATGTTTGGTGTCTCCCTGTGGCCTTCTGTGCATGTTAGTATTTTTTTTTAGTTGTTGAAGTTATCTCTGCAAAATAAATTACACAATAGTACAAACTTGAGTGAAAAGCGGGAAAAGACATTCAGCAAATGATCAGATCCAGGACCTGTTCTGCCATGTGCATCAGCCTTAACCACTTATCAACTGCACAGTGTGCTTGCTCTTTTTACAAATTTGGGATTTATTTAATTGATAATGTCTGTGAATTGAGATCAGATTACATGTTGAATCTCCTACAAATAATAATAAAAAATATATATATTGCAAAGGGCTAAAATACTTAGATCGCTCTATACTACAGGTAAAGCATTTTTTTTTAGCATTTCCTTGAAATGAAAGAGAAATAGAAGAAATAAATC
>OMNZ01021329.1:0-13472 GCA_900303255.1 Lesueurigobius sanzi | reverse complement strand
TTTAGGTCTAACTTGGAGATGTGAGAGGAACTGGTAAAACATTTATCTGTTGTTCTCTATGGCTAAAATACATTTGGCGGTTAAAGGGTTAAATTAACTATAAATTACTATAAATAAATAAGTATTAATATGTTTACTTTGCTAAATATAGGCTTATTATTTATTCTGCTGGTAAATCTGTGTTGCAATGATGTGTTAAGCTGGACACACACTAGAGATTTTTTAGCCAGATTTTTAGTCTGAGGAGGCGTGGCTCAATAAAAACTTTCTCTCATGGCATGGTCTGTGGTGGGACTCCTCATGTGTGTCCTCATGTCTGTCCTTAAGTGTGTGTGGTCTGTGCACAGATCTTTAGTCTCAAAGGATTAAAAATACTCTAGTGTGTGGGCACCTTTTAGGGTTAGGCTATTTTTTATTTTCACCCTATTCTAGATAAGGGAGCATGCTCCTGCCAGCATGACTAGATAGATAAACTTTATTGTCTGTCCCAGAAGGTGACAGAAATTCTTCTTTGACGAGCTCAAAACATACAATCCACATAAAAAACACAAGGCACTTTTAACATCAACATAATAAAAAAGGAACACCAGTAAGTTTCTTGTGGCTGTTCATGATGACTGCATTTGGGACAAATTACTTTTTGTATGCATTTTTTGGGGGCCAGAGGAATTCTATAGTGCCTGTCTGATGGCAGCAGCATGAAGGAGCTGTGAAGTGGATGTGAGGGTCCTCGGTGATCTGGGTACCCTTCCTCAGCACTGAGCGACTGTAAAGTTTAGCCAGAGGAGTTTGAACTGCACCAGTGATTTTTGACTGATGTCTAGCCTGGCTGAGCCTGTGGTGAACACGATGGAGGAAGCCATGCCCACTATGTCCATTGTTCGTTTGCAGTCTATGCAAAGAATACACGTTCTGTTATATTTCTCTCGAGTAATCTGTCGCCTGACAAAATGACTGTCAATTTAGTGTTAACCACTGTCTGGATCTCATTGTACAAGCCATTTCATATAAACAAGAGCTTTTCTCCAGAATCCATAATGAACTGTAATCAAAGTAGAATGATTCCCTCAATACAAAGTCTAGGCTTTGGAAACAGTTACTTCATTTCATGTTTATTTGCCCTTAATTCGGTTGGATCTCAGATTGTACTTGTCTTGCTTCTTTCTAGTGTTTCTTTAAATCAGTTAAGCCACCCGTGTTGCCTACCCCTACTGTGCTAGGTATTATTCCTTGATTTATTCTCTCGTCAATCACGGTTGATCGTGTGAAGCTTAATAGTTAGCTAAACTGTGCTTTTTCAACTCCCCTGGATATATTTTACATTATATTGTTCCTGCAGATATGAGACTTATTGATACTTAGCAACAAAGACATAGGAGGCTGACTGTTGGGCTGATAAATATTTCATGATTTCAGTCAAAGGTATTGATTTTTCTGAACACTAACTGCCCTGAAACAACTCTGAGGTAGAGGAGGTGCCAGTATTGTAGCAGTATATAAAATAACGTGTCCTTTTGTGATTATTTCATTGCAGCCCATCAAGAATCCCCCAAACGGTAAAAAGTATGTGCGGTGTCCCTGTAACTGTCTGCTCATCTGTAAAGACACATCGAGGAGGATAGGCTGCCCTCGACCAAACTGGTAGGTCATGTTGAACGCGAGCAAGAAAATTAAGCAGAAGTGAACAAAAAGGGGATTTAATGTACCTGGGGATGTATTTTTAAATTTTATCAATCAATCTGAGATTTTGTGCTAGTCCCAAGTCTCACAAAACAACATTCTAAAGAGCCGGTAAAACTCCTATGTATTGTGAACTATGGTAACTTTAAAAACACAGATTTTCCGACCTGATTTAATTGCAAACTCTTGCATTACTGGTCCTGGCCAGATTAAACAAAAGCGGCCATGAAGCGCAACCTCTTCTCTGTCAAAAATTTTTTTTTCGTACAGGAGTTGCCTACGAATTTGAACTAAGGTTAAATAATTTTTTCATGCAGCTGTCTTAAAATGGTGACAATATTCTAAAACATGTGCATCATGTTTTTAGTTTAGTTTTAGTTACTTTATTTTTTCACAGTTAAATACAGAAACCACATTCAGATCATTTGCATTTAAAAAAAAATAAAATAAAAAATGGACTCCCAAAAAGCTCAAAGCTTATAAGGTAGGGGTCCAAAACCACCACCACACAGTAATCCAATCTGTAAATAAAACCACAGTGCACCCAACAAACAAGACAATAATACAATAAAAGACATTACAAAACAATAATATGATATAAAATTAAAATAAAATAATATAATAATATAAATTAATTTAATAATGATCCTTCAATTTCCTTTTAAAAATGGATAATGTGGCAGATTGTTTTAGGTTGTTATCCAGCTCATTCCATACATTTGGACCCTGATGGCAAAACTGGTACATTTTAGCTTTAGGCAGCAGTTTGTTCCCAGTGTTGTGTTGATGAGAAGGTAAATATAAAGGAGTGAGTTCACATAATCTAACATTTTAACACCAGTAGAGAGGACTTTCAACCACAAGAACGGCCCTGGTCCCTCAGAAATAATCATCAGGTTCAACCTTTGTAGATTTTAATTTAGTAGATTTCTTTCAAAAGGTGCATCGTTGAGTTGTATTGTACCCTGCTCCATCTGACATGATGTCAAATTCTAGACCATAAACACTAATGTCCAGAAAGTCATTCAACCTGTCAAAAATATAAAACTTCTTCCTCTCTGTGATTTTGTTCTGACTGTGCCTCTGTTGCTTTTCTTTCACAGTAGACGCATTATAAATCTTAGCCCAGTCATGGTGATCCCAGAGGAGCAGCCCGCTCAGCCAGCGCTGCCTGTCCAGCCGGAGGGGATGAGAGTGGTCTGTGGCCACTGTGGGAACACTTTTCTAGTACGTAATGGCACCGAGACAATCTGCAGAAGCACACGCTTTCACTTAAGTTGCTGCTGTGCTGTAGATTTTGTACTGTGCAAACTCGACAACAACTGTGGCAGAGGACTGTCTAAATCATTATCACAATATTTTTAGCTCTCAAGGCTTGCCAAAGTAAACGCATAAGCTACATATTTGGAAATGCCACAAAGCATATCGGAGATCAGTGTCAGTTAGTGTGGTTGTTTGTGGAGTTTCTTTTAAAGCATTATGAATATGTGTGATTGTAGAAAGCTATTTTAAGATTTGTTTATTTTGTTTCATTTCTCCAAATCAGTGGATCGCAACAAGACTTCCTAAATTTTCAAACTCAGCTTTATGGTCGATATTTTCCTATGGAGGTTTATTAAAAGTTGAATAAAATGCACAGGTTTATAATGGCTATAATAAAAACAAATCTCAATATTTAGCTGAATGGATAATGTCTTGGATTAAGCAGTTGAGTTGAATTACCTCTATTAACATGTGCACATTGTCACTTGGTGCGTCTAGGGCAGTGAGGATGCCAAGTCTTCTCAGCCAATGTCTGGCCTGTCCAGCGATGGCTCTCCTCCAGCAGCTCAGCAACAGGTTCACAGTGTTGGAGACATTAACCTCAGTCTAACATCAGCGTAGTCTTTTACTTTTTTTTTTTAAATTGGTGATGACATCCATTTTGTACACATCTGTCTAAAACATTCTCAATTTGTGATTTTGTGATTTCACATGTCGGATGTGTATAAACGCCAGCCACTGTGATTGGGTTAACATAAATTAATTAGCTTATTAACAATGCTTTTGGTGAAACATGCTGAACTATTGTAAGCTTCGACTAACACAATTCATTCATGATTTTGGATTTCATTTAGCTTTGTCAATGATAACGTCTCTTAAAGGGACTATACCTGAATTTTTTATTACAAACAATAAAAGTGGGAGCAAATAAATTCAATTGTTAGTTGTGGTCCAAGCACATTCCTAACCTTCTTCACACATTTGTAAAATCCCATTTCTTCACAGAGATGAGTTTATGAGCAACTAGTGTGGTCACTTTTTAGGGTTGTAGTCACAGAAATGCAAGAAAAGTAGTTTGCAGACTTATGAAATTTACAAAAAAGCTTAAAATTTAGATACACAGTATTATTCCCACAAATGTCTGAATTTACACTTTACCAAAGGAGGATGAAACAAATTTCATTCCAGTACTAGGATAAAAATCAGGTATAGTGCCTTTAAGTTCTAGGTTAGGCTGCACGATATGAGAAAACGTAATAATTGTGGTATAATAATTTGATAACTCTTGAATGTTGTACATTGCAATGTGACAACAGTTGTTGCCTCACAGGACCTTCCAAGTAATGCTACTTTTATCCAAAAGATAAACAGTGTGGACATTATTGCGATATTTTACTTAACCCCTTCAACACAGTACATTCGATTAAACTTAAAACAAAAATCTCATAATTCTAAAATGAATCAAACCTACAAAAATCATGATGAAAACTGAACTTTTGCACATTTTAGTCAGTGCTATACTGTATATTGTAGCTTCATCCAATATGTACGGTCGCCTAATATTGCGATAATGATGATTTCAAGCTATACTGTATATTGTGCAGCCATAGATCTAGGTCTTTTTTGATAATTTTGTTTGAGTGTGTGGGTTTTATTGCCGTATTGTTGCTGTTTTTTCCCTAATCATGTCTAAATTATGATTATTTTTTGTGTGTGTCTGCTCCCTCACAGTGGATGGAGCTTCGGTTTAACACATTAGCCAAGTGTCCGCACTGCAAAAAAATGTGAGTACTTTAAAAACATAAATAAATGCATGTGCAATAAAAGTAGTGCGTGGAAGATGGCTTGTTCAATTTCCAGTGATTCTTATGTTTTGATCTGAACCATTTTAAGTAAACAGTAGTTTCCTTTTAGATGTAATCATAAATCCAAAGAAATGTTCTCCTTGTCAACTTGTGTCTAAATCTACAGTTTAACACTAAATAAAAACTAGAATAATTGTATATACAGTTGTGCTCATAAGTTTACATACCCTTTTAATCTTTTGGCCATTTTTCATAGAATATGAATGATAACACAAACATCTTTAAAACTCATGGTTAGTGGTTGTGCGAAGCATAATGAAACAGAGATGTCCCTGATCTAACGTTTACATGACCTTCAACAACTGCCAGGAAAATAGTTCACTTCAGTTCACTTCAAAATTGCTTGTTTCAAGATGCACAATATGTAAACTTTTGATCTGGGACATTTGGCTTGTTTCTAGTTGAAAAGAGTAAACAAGCAAGTTTTTTGACAGTAAATGGCTTCACAAAACGTAAACAGTTTTCTCCTATATCTAGTACTTTTTATGGCCTCCATAATTTTTAATGATGGCACCAAGTCTTCTAGGCATGGAAAGTTGACGACATTTTGCAACAACCATCTTTATCCATTTTTCAACAATTACCTCTTTTAGAGACTGGATCATGGATGGAGAGAGATGCTCAACTTGTCTCTTCAGAATCCCCCATAGTTATTCGATTGGGTTCAGATCAGGAGACATACCAGTACTTGCCGCTGTACTACTTTCACCCTGTTCTTCTTCAGAAATTCAACAGTGGCCTAAGAGGTGTGTTTAGGATCATTGTGAGCAGGCGCGCACATCAAAGGAGGTCTAAGGCTAGCGTGCTAGACCCAAAAGAGATGAAACAAGAAAAACAAAAAGATCTGTACAACTAGAGTTTGCTCCCATAATATTTATTACTTGCACCGAGTCGTGACAAATACATGCATTTTTCTTCAGAGTCTGCACCTTTGGGACGCAGTTTTGAAGACATTGGTTCCAAAAACATTCATCTTGGTCACATCACTATATAGTATAGAGTCCCAGCAGTCTTCATCTTTGAAAGTTGAGATATTGTTTCAAATTTGTTTTTTTAAACAGGGTGCACTTATGTTGTGTGTTCTACAAATGTCTGGAGATTGAAGTTGAGGTTTTGGGCCTGGACTGAAGCAGTGTGTTTATGAAAGTACTGTAAAGATCAGCTTTGTGCGCGTCTGTGGCTGAGTACGGTAGTTGGAGTTAAAATATGAAGTGGTCTGGACTTACTGGAAATGGGCTAATCTCGACGTGTGACTGGACTTAGCGCTTGGCCTGAAAACAAGCGGTGGGAAAGAGGTATGGGGTTTAGACAATAGACAGGTGCACATTGTTGACAGAAAGTTACCATTAGTTCGTTGTTCAAGGATTCTGCTCCAGTGTACAGCATTTTGAATTAATTCATGAGCATTAACATTTGAGAAAAGGCTGAAATATGCAAATATGCTATGGTTGCACAGTATTTAGCGAAAAATATATCAGTTAATGCAATATCCATATCACAAGAAGTAACAATACATTGCAAAATCTCAAGTCTTCCATCTTGACTGAGAAATCTGAAAAGAAAAAAAATGCATGGAACTTATCAATGTTTTAATTTAGTTTTATTTTGATGTTTTGATTCTGATTTTGTGTTTTTCAAAGTCTTGTTTTGACACAATTTGCTGAAATTCAAATTACAATATGTGTATAACATAAAATATTGCAATAATATTGTTATTGCAGTTTACTCAATATCGTGCAATCCTTGTCTGAACAGTTTTTATACATTTTATACATATATTTAGTTGTTTTCCAAGAACATGATACCTTTTAAATGAGACTCAAGCCTAGGCACAGATTCTAATACAAAAAGCCAGAGGGAAACCACATATTTAATGAATTTGCTGATAATGTCACATGACTATAGATAGAACTCATTCCCCTTTTAATTTTTTTTTATTTGACTCCAGGAAAGTCCCACTGAGATTAAAAATCTCTTTTTCAGGGGTCCTTTGTGCCATATACACATACACACAAGTCGGACTGATAACTTCTAACATAATACATGTTCCTGGGAGGTCCCCTGTTGCGCATAGATTTGATTAGCTATTTTTATTCATCATCAGTAACATAACTGTAAAACAAAAATCATAGTCAGTCGACCCATGACACAATGCAGAGTAGTAGACGGAGGAGGTCAGGTGATGGCGGACCCCTAAGCAGTGGTTTCTTAAGAATGCCTGAGTCCCGTCACATGAGAGGCATGTGAGATCGGAGCAGGCAAAGCTCGTCCAGCCATAGCCAAGTAAAGGGAGATGCGATGCCCACTGCCGCCTTCTTCTTGAGTATTTAGCATGGGACGGAGCTGCCCATGAGACTGCACCATGATCCAAGCATGTGTGAACAGATTATTTACATTATTAGTAGCTTTTGACCACGTTATAATTTTGTTCCCCTCATCAAAAACATACCTGGAGTAGAGTTTTGTTTTATTCATGTATGCTTGAGTCCGCATTGGGCTGCAACAACCCATTAACAATATAATTTTAGGGGTCGCCAGATCATATCGAAGGCATATGTTCTGTGTAGTTTGAATGGAAAACGTGTTCACGACTAAAGAAGGTTGAGGATCATTGTTTGATCGTTTGTTTATTCATCAATCAATCAGCAGTTGATTAAATTACACTATCAATAATAATTGACAATTGTTATCTGCTCCATACACAACCCTTAACACAGATTATATGTCAATCAAAGTCATTATTGGATTAAAATGACGTAGAAGATCACAGAATGTGCATTCTTCATATGGATATTTTTCCTTTCACTCATGAGTCATTCACTCATTAACTTTATACTTTTTTTCATTATGAGTTTTATTTTTTACTATTGCTTTGGTTATCATTATGCATTATCATTATTTACTACATATTTGTATTTTCACTTTCATTTCTGCGCATCATCACACTTTTTATTCACACATTTTCAGTCACTGTGCTCCCAGTCAGCTTATTTTATTAGTCTGAACAAAAGTATTTTAAAAACTGTTAAAGCGGCACTAGTCTGCTAATCGAAAAAATAATCAACTACAGAAATAATCATTCAAATAAAATCAATTTAATTCTGTATACTATATTTAAGACTCTAAAACGCCTGCCCTCCACCTTCTCTGTGTTTTTAAAGTCCAGACAGGGCCACCTGACTTATTTCAGCTCTCAACTAACCTCCACTGAACAGTATTTCTTCAGTTCGTTTAAGTGTATTCATGCAGCTCATTCCCATCTGATCTCTGCTCTCCCCGTTAAAAAACAACTTATTTTGAGTAATAAAACAAACAAAAATACCAATGCTCGGATGAAATGGCCTGAATAAAGCGTAATGTAACTATGTCCATGTGGCGCCTTCATAGTCATTTGTTTTGGTTATGAAATATCCAAATATATTAAAATCAGGGGCAAGTTCCTTTTTAATAACATTTCTTCACGTCTTTCCAGATCGTCTGTTGGTAGTGCTCTCCCGAGGAGGCGTTGCTGTGCTTATATCACAATAGGAATGATCTGCATTTTCATCGGTGTGGGTTTAACTGTAAGTATGGTAGTTTTTGAGGACTATTCCAGGAAGTGAATAAATTGAGTCTGACTGCACACAAAAAAAAAACTAGGGACGCACCGATCCGATACTGATATACCGATACTGTAAAAATGTCTATCGGAAGTATCCGTTACTGAAACGATACTCACCATCTTAATTTGTGTGTAATATGGCCATGTTGTATGTCATTTTAAAGGTCTGAACCTATAGTTTTACTCTCCGCAATAGTACTATTGATCGCCTCGCGAGTCACAAAGTAGTGACATGGGTTAATATTGGCCACTAGTGTTCACTAATGTGTGAAATAGGGCTACTGTTACAGAATAACTGATAAAATATATTTATAATGTATTAATGATCCGCTGGAAGTTTTCTATTTAATGTAACAAGGACCAGTCACTTTTTCACTCTCTGCAAATTCACTGCAGTTTCTTTGCATAAACAACAAATAAGTCTCTACAAACATACTTTTGTGAAAATGTCACAGTATCGGTTGGTATCGGTAGATATTCAAACTCCAAGTATCGGTATCTGAAGCAAAAAGCTGGATCGGTGCATCCCTTAAAACAACCCCATCAGACTTTAGATATTGGGGAATAAATCTGAACAACTGTAGTTATTTGTGATACCAGCCACTGGGGGGCACAAGCTTGTGACGTCTTTATCTTGTTTTCAAACCCATTGTGACTTATGTGTATTTTGAATTTATCTTATCTATTTAAAAATGAAACTAAATTAAGGCAAGACACTGCAAGTGAATAGGGGGGGGGGGGGTTACTTTTACTTTTATTTAATTTCATTGTGTTTTTACCACGTTTTTATGAATGATCATTCTATCATGTGCAGCACTTAACTCTTAGTTATAAAATGTGCTATAGAAATAAAGTTGGATTGGAAATGGAGATATCAGATATTATCAAATATGACAAAAATATTATTGCAAATTTTCTTCATTTAAAGTTTTCAAATAAGGCATTTTATGTGTAAATTTGCAAAAATGTATTTTACAACCAAATATTAATAGATGTATGTAATGTATGATTTCATTTTAAGGACCTGGATCTGGTAAGCTATTTATTAGTGAAAAAAATCAGTAAAAATTCAATTTTGCCTTCACTGTTATTTTGGATTTCAAAACTCAATAAATCAGGCATGAATTAGATGATCCTAAGGAAAAATAACATCTGCCAGAGACTGCTGGTGTCCTTCTATGCGCGATCGAGAGCATCCTCACACGAACTGCACGGGGGCTCAGAGGAAAGTGCTTCAGAAGATCATTAACACTGCTCAGAAGATCACTGGCTGCCCTCTCAGAGCTATACAGCTCACGTTGCCTCAAGAAGGCCCAAACCATCATCACATCCAGGACACTCCCTCTTCCAATTACTACCTTCAAGGAGTAGGCACAGGTCTATTAAGACCAGGACAAATAGATTTAAGAACCGTTTCTATCCAAGTGCAGTTGCCACACTGAATGCTGTCAAATGTGACCGACCATAGGCATAATGTAACTGATGAGTGTGTCATGTTGTGTGTCATTTTAAAGAATTAATTGCCTTTTAACATTTATTGACATTTTTTGGAAGACACCAACTGGACTACAACATTTCCGTTGTACTTGTTGCAATGACAATAAAGATTATTCATTCATTCATTCATCATTCATCAAAATCCCTCTGAGCAAACCTTGATAAAAAGGCGTTTTGATAAAATTACCTCTACAATTTCTCATATACCAGTACCATGGACAAATGTTGAATCAGTGTAATACCTTATTGTGGCAATAAGGCAATTTTTATGGTCCAAAAGCTGAAAATGTAAAAAAAAAAAGTATATTTCCTGTACCTTAATTGTCAAACTGTATTTCCAGGTGGGCACCCGGGACTTTGCCAGTCGATACAATGCCACCTACGTGTCCTGGGCTTTTGCTTACCTGCTGGGCCTCATCTGCCTGATACGAGCGTGCTACTGGGGCGCCATCAAAGTCAGCTACCCCGAGAACAGCTTCGCCTAATGCACCCAGCGCTCTCCTTCGACATAGACTGGAGCCGTTCTTCCCCATCTTGTCTGATCGTAGGAAAGAACTCAAATGGTGGACGTCGGTCTTTAAGCGTCACTGAACAAACCTACTGTATGTTGATCCGCGTGCCCAGACGGATCACGAATAGCTTTTTAAGAATTTACCTTCTAACAACTGTGATTTTTTTTTTTCTTTTCGAGAAATGCTTGAATCAGGTCGGTCTGGATAGCAGACTTTGGAGTCGGTCTCTGCCATGTTTTCTCAACAGTCTGACCCACTTTTTAAGCTGTATTTTCGAATTAACCAGACCAAATTACATAAAGAAAGAAAAAAAACCATTGCACTTTGATTGTATGCAATTTTAAGTATTATTTTTGCTGCTAGTTTGACTCCAGTTGTAGACCTCAGCATATGCTTAGTGTACTCTAACCATTAACCTGCCTGTGTACATTGACATATTAAACTGAATGATTTTAACTTTTGCAATTTTTTAATGAAAATGCCCCTATAATGCTCAGTGTGCCAATTTTGACGTCTACAGAAAACCAATAACAACAAATGTATTTATTTTTATTTGTGCCATGCAGCTTTCAACTTTCAACAGCAATAGCCCCTTGGTTAGCTCCTAGCAGCGGCACCTCTCACTCCAAAGTATACTGACGGTTTATCTTTGCATGAGATTTACATAATGACATGGTATTTTAAGTTGCAGTTGTGCCATTACTTCACTGACAGAAGTAGCTTGGTATTCTGTGAGTTAGATGTATAGTCCCCTTTGCTCGTCAATGACCTCCAGTGACCTCTGCGCTAGACAACTTTGCTAACATCAGTAACATTGCTATAAGCTAATAACAGCATCTTGTCTCTTGATGTCAACCGTTGGGCACAAACTGCTAACCTTGTTTTGAATGTGATGAAATGATGAAACTGCTCTCTGTACATAGTTTAAATCCAGTATGTGGAAAAGCGTAGTGAGAAGAAAGGAAAGCGGATCTTGGGTCTTTTTAAAAATGATAATTTATCAATAAAAATTCAAACGTTTACATTTGGATGTCACGACTTTTCATTTGACAAAAGGCATAGAGTGTAGCCTCTATACTTTGGATTATTATTAGCTTCTAATTGTTAAGTATAACGAATAGTTAAAAAATGTTAGTACTCAACTTAAAACATAAGAGTTCATTTGCAAAAACAGAGATCTCCGTTTTGAATTTGTTGCTACATAGTTTCAGATTTGTATCTCTGTGGGGACTCCAGGATACAAATCAAAAGGGACTCCAGGAAAAGTAAAGTTGGATGTATTTCATCAATAAACAGCGACTTCATATTTGTGATTCACACAAATTCATGTGGTCATTAACATCACTGCAACACAAAGAGAAAAGTACAAGCTTACGATATTTTTGTCAATGGCACTTATCTGTTTTTGCAAATGAACTCTTATACTCAACATACATTCACTATAATGTCATTACAAACTGCTCAATATATATTATATATATACAATAATAATATTATTTTCATACATTCTTTTACCACTAGGTGGCGACGTCTACAATGTCCACACATTTTGTCTGTTTCTCAGAAGGGTTCATGGGTAAAATGTATTCACATTTTTGCCCATTTGGACCTTGTTTACATCTGGTGGTAGTCTACTTGGAAAACAAAATCGTTTCTATGGTAGTTCTTTGTGTGAAGTTTGAAAACCACTGGTCGAGACTAGAGTAGGTATCCTGATGGCAACTAATATGCTATCACGACATGAGATATGAAGTCAACCTCCTTTTACTTTTTAAATAAAATGTTCACTGTGTAGACAACAATAAATAGTCTTTATTTAATCCTAATTGAACAAGAAAACACAACAACAGCAACAGGATAATGTCTTAATGAGCTCCCTGGAGCTGCTACAATTTGTACAAATATCTCTCCCTAATTCTTATCCTTCATTCTCTCTCTCTTACAACACGCCGCATCATTCACATCACCACACGCTCAGTTTCCTCTGAACATCCCTGGGTTCTTCACGATGACATGCCAAACACAGTGATGTAAAGTCACCGGAGCCGTCTCCGTCTGATCATTGCTTAAAGTCTTCTACGCAGGTAAAACAAACACGCACATGGTCTACTTGAACTAACCATCAAACTATGAAGAAACATGGAGGTCTTTGAATAGATACTAAACACCATGACTTCACAAGTGTGGAGTTAGTGTGTGTGCGTCTGGGCTGTTGGATCCCATGTTCATCCTCTCAGTTGTTGTTGAGGACCCACCACGAGGCTGTGAACAAAATGAACAAGGATTTGTGTAGGTTCTCAGTCGTACAGGAGTTGTCCATCGTAGGCAAAAATTCTTCAGTCTTCATCTGTACTCTGTAGTTGAAGTGTAGGACGTTTCGATCTTACTCCAAAGATCGTCATCAGCTACTGAAGGCCTGGAGCACGCTGTGGGTTTATAAAGGTAGTGAACCAGCAGGAGGAGTCAGCCTCTAGGCCCTCCTCTCTTAATGCTAAAGGTAAAGTACTTAACGAGGGTCCATTGTCTCCCTGAGCTCCTCTCTAAGTCGTTGATGCTGCCTATGGCCCTGCTGCTCCCAGGAGTACAGGCTCATTTACATGACAACGAGTCGGTTTCACTCTGAGGTTGTTATGGCCAATTGGTTTTGGTCTCAGTAAGCTATCATAAATAGGATCCAGCTGGTAACGCAGACCTCCATTGCGATTCATTGCTGGATTTTCTTGTTTGATCTTCTCTACAAAGTCATGTGTGTTTTCTACATGGTGCTCTGTGTTGCCCACCAATGGAGCAAGGATGGTCTTTAAGTGTTTGGCCAAATTGTAAGTAATTGAGTCTATACTGCTTACAATGGGTCTGAGTGGGAAGCCGTATTTTTGGGAGCCCATAGATACATACATACATTTGGAGAGAGGAGTCAAAGAAGCCATTTTTGTTAAAAAAGAAAATCCAGCAATGAATCGCAATGGAGGTCTGCGTTACCAGCTGGATCCTATTTATGATAGCTTACTGAGACCAAAACCAATTGGCCATAACAACCTCAGAGCGAAACCGACT
>OMNZ01021324.1:28396-39405 GCA_900303255.1 Lesueurigobius sanzi | reverse complement strand
TTCCTCACAATGTTCCTCACAGTTGAAACTGAGAGCTTAAATCTCTGAGATAGCTTTCTATGTCCTTCCCCTAAACCATGATGTTGAACAATCATTGTTTTCAGGTCATTTGAGAGTTGTTTTGAGGCCCCCATGTTGCCACTCTTCAGAGAAGATGCAAAGAGGAGAAACACTTACAATTGGCCTCCTTAAATACCCTTTCTCAGGATTGGACTCACCTGTGTATGAAGGTCAAGGGTCACTGAGGTTACCAAACCAATTTTGAGTTCCAATAATTAGTGCGAAAGGTATTAAAATCAATAAAATGCAAGGGTGCCTAAATTTATGCACATGCCTAATTTTGTTTAAATAATTCTTGCACACTTTCTGTAAATCATACAAACTTTATTTCACTTCTCAAATATCACTGTGTTTGTCTCCTATATGATATATTTAACTGGAATTTTTTATCCAAACAACCAATGATTTATAAAGGAAAATCATGAAAATTTACAGGGGTGCCCAAACTTTTTCATACCACTGGTCCATTGTTAAATTTAGTACAATTTTGCCGATATCATTTATTTTATTTATTTTATGTGCAGAGGATAGTTGATATGGCATCTGGTGTACTAACATCTAAACGACCTGCAAACAAAGACGCTGTTGACATTCACATTGTTCAATTTCGTTCAAATGCTGCTGTCATTCCTTATTCCTTTACTACGGCTATTGGATTCGTGTAGCGAGAATATAGATCCTCGTTGCAGTCTTGGCTCGCGGCTCACATGTCAACAAACAGTAGCCGTGTGAAACCGCAGTGTCCCTCCCCACACGCGGGCCGCCTCCCCACACGGGCCGCCTGCACTGGTCAGCGGGACGCGCACATGCCAAACAAAAACAGATAAATAAACACGCCTGTATGTGCTGTGGTAATCGGCGTGATTAGCAGATAAGCGACCGCACAAGGACCACGTGGTACAGGCGCCGCAAACCCCCGGGGTGACCTATCGAGTTTGCAGAGGAGCGCACTGTCATTCAGGACACGTCTGACTATAGCAGCATACATCCACGGTACGGCAGGCAGCCTATACACACACAAACACACACACACACACACGTACAAAGGACTTCACAGGGCTGAAGCACCTTGAGCCTTTCATCAGCTATCTCTCAACAAAACTACACATTTTCGCACACCCAGTATTCTCACACAGACCTTCACAGCTTATTTATCTCTTTATAAAACTCCCTTAATGTGTCTGTCTATAAATCTTTATCCGTGTCTGCAAACATTTTTGAAGAAAGCTCCCAGACTGCGCATGCTAAACAGAACATACTTTAGATTTCAAACGGATCATCTCGTTTTTTGGTGTTCCTTCTTCTGGTAACCTCATCATAGTCCAGTCTGCAGTGATTCTGATTTGTACACAAGATGCTCTTCCTCGCTCAAACCTCGCCATGTACTTAAAGGCCCTACACCTAATTTTGTTCTATAAGATAAGATAAGATAAGATACAATAGTTCTTTATTGATCTCACAATGGAGAAATTTACTTGTTTACAACAACTCTTGAGAAAAAGGGATCACACAAAAAGTCAAGTGCAAAAAGCCAGGAAAAAAGAAGAAAGTAAGTTAGCAAAAACAGGTAATAATAGTTAAGGTTAAGGTTAAGGTGAACTTTATTGTCCCCGTAGGGAAATTTGTCCTCTGCATTTGACCCATCCTTCCATGCCGCTGGAGCAATCCGTCAGGTAGTACTAGATTAAAATATAATGAAAATAAAATAAATGTCTCTTAGCCTCTAGTGGAACCAAATTTGTTTTGTCCGCCTTTAGCGTATTGTAAACTCAAACATTTGTGGAAATACAACTGTTCCTCTAATAATGAAGCGTTTTTCATCTATATCATGAGCTTGCACTGCAAAAAGTTCAATTTGCTTGATTTCAGAATATTTCACCTTAATTTGAATAATTGTGACTTGCGACGTAAAATGATCTGCCAATGGAACAACTATTTTTGCACCTAAGATCAGAAAAAGCAAGCAATTTTTAGTGCAAGAAGTTGGTTTTCCTTAATTTAAGAGCAAAAATACTTGTTCCATTGGCAGATCATTTTACTTGGGAAGTCAGATATTCTGAATTCAAGCAAATTTTACTTATCAAGACAAGATTTGACTTTTTGCAGTGCAGGCTGGTTTTCTAGCATTCTTGTGACAGTGACCCTGAAAAGTGTGTGAGGAAAATGAATACTGAGTTTGGACCACAAATACCATTTTAATTTACTTGCTCCCTCTTTCATTGCATGTAATACAAAAATCAAGTATAGGGCCTTTAAGCTTGGGATTGAAAAAGATAAGAAAAAAAAGGTTATTGCCCTTTGAGAATAAATCAAATAAAGTTGTGTGTACTGCCATATTGTATGTAACCTCCTTATAGACCCTTTTGCTGCTGACATCATCAGTGGCATCAGCTGGAGGCAGGAAGTGAGCAAGAGAAACAAGATTAAAATAAAACTAGTGAATATAAGTGTAAAACTACAACTAAAACATGTGGTCCTGTGGTGGCTTAAGGAGCAAGAACAAGAGGAATGACATTTGAGACGATAAAAAAAGGTTTTATCTGATAGTTACAACAACAGTTAGGCATTTGTTTATCGTTACTATGACAACAGCTACACAGGAATCTAGCTTTCCGCCTCCAGCTAAGCCCCAATTGTCAACAACCAATGAATGGGGCTATTAATTAAAGCCATACAAAATAAGCATTCGATCAGTAAATATAATAAAAAGCACTAATTTCTTTATGGTTGTTTTTTCTTCAAAAATGAGCAGTAAAAACATGTATCATTACTGTGAGCAGGCTTGTTTGCGTTCTCCTCAGATATAACATTACCATCTTACCATTACTATTACAATATACTAGATGTAACTGTTTCACGCTGACCAAAAGTAGCCAAGCATGAAGGCTTGTACACAGTATTATACTCTCTTTTAAATGCTTCCCCTACAAAATAGTATTGCAGTAAATAATATGAGTAGAATTTCCCACAGTGTGGCTTCAAGTATGTTTAGTTTGGATAAGTAAAAATCTTAAGAACAAGCGCACCAGTACTGTAACACATTTTTCTGGTCCGCTTTCTCCTAAAACAAATCTTCATGAGGAATAATTAAGAGGTTAGCCAGTGTTGATTTGTCGCCCTCTTACTTTGCTGCCTCTTTATACAGCGCGAGCAAAGCAACAGGACGCGGTGGCATTTAATGTAACGCGTACTGAAAGAGCACTCGGCCAAACGCACACAAAAGGGATAGAGCTCGAATGGTTTTTTTTGCTCCTTGTGTTTTTCACAGCGCTGCGACGGCCAGTAAAACTGCCTTAGTCACACATACAGAGCTGGAGGTGTTAGAGCAAAATCAATGCCTGGACTGCAGTGTAAGGTCCTGGGGGTGAAGTAAACACTCTTTCCTACACAATGTACTTCTGAATGTTGCAATACGCGGACTGTGAATTCTGGATAAATCTTTGTTTGTTGAGACTTCTAAAAAAAAACATACAGTATATACGTATATATAGTGAAAGTACTCATAGCGATGCCTTTGAGAGGAGATACTGCAGGGAAAACTACTGCTTTCCTTTTTCAGGTTTTGGGCCAGTTTGCTGTCTTAGCACACATTTTACAGAGACAAAAAAGGCCTCTTATTCACAATAGCAGTTTCAACATGTCTCCATAGATATACTGTATACAATACAAGGCCATTTTCTCAAAAAATTCTTACATTGTGGCAGCACCTCTACGAACAATACATTTTCTAGTATTGTACGTATGTTTAAGGGTTGTTTTTTTTTTTTTTTCCAGAAGAATCCTTTAATATCCTACTTCTTCTTGTTTATGTATTTATCCCAATATAAAATGAAAAAACAAAACCTTGCAATACATTTATTCTGATGTTTCTGTCAGGATTCTTCAGCAAAAGGGTTAAAATGATATCGCTAAATTCATTTTTTCCCCTATTCACCAGCAGTGTTTTGCTTTCGGTAGTGTATATTGGAAGTTATGAATTTTCTTTTTATGTCTGATGCACCCACGTGACCCTTGCTCTCGTTCGCCTATACCCCCCCTCCTCCTCCTCTCTCCCCCCTCTCTGCCTCCTCTCCAATCTGAAGGAATCTCGCCCCAAATCCTTCCTTTGAATTATTGAGGAGAACCAGGCCGGGCTTCTGCTGTGATTATCCTCCAATCAATATGCCTCGCCTCTCCTCCTATAACATCAAATGCCTGTGAGGATCGATGGGACCAATCGGAGGAGGCGCCGCGGCCCCCAGACGCGCACGTACGCTGTTGTGCATTGTTTACCCTGACACCACTTGGCGTCGCGTATAATAGGTGTGTTGATGTCAGGGGTAGGTGTGATTGCTGACTGACTCTTCTCTCGGTGTGCGTGCGTGTGTTTTGGCTGGTAATTTGGTCGGTCTGATTTGGGCTGAAAACAGAATGATCACGTCTTCAGGATCACAACTACGCGGAGAAAAAGGCGATGACTGGAATGTATTAATTGTGTTTTGACTGTTTTTGAGCGCTGCTTTTAGCGAGACAGAAAGTGAGACAGGAGTTCAGTGGAGCTAAATATTAGGAGCTGTTGTTGTCTATGTTTATAACACAAAAAAATCAATGATTTAAACCTTTTTTAAGCTAAAACTTTTGAGCAAAATGTTTAATCTTAATAGGCCGATAACATCGTCATCGTGAGACAACTGTGACTTGCATTATGATGTTTTTGTTTTTTGGTCTATAATATCTGAGACTACATACAGTTGTGGTCCAAAGTTTATGGTATATAAAAGAATATGAATGATGAACACAAAAACCTTTATTTCACTCATGGTTAGTGGTTGTGTGAAGCCATTTATTGTAAAAAAAAAACAAACAAAAAAAAAACAAAGAAAGCCAAATGTCCTCGATCAAAAGTTTACATATTGTGCATCTTGAAACAAACATATATTTTGTCAGAGTCCTGTATTTCAGCTGAAGTGAGTTTTTCTTTGCTACTGAACAATTTTCCTGGCAGTTGTTGAAGGTCATGTAAATGTTAGATCAGGGACATTTGTGTAGTTTCTGTTTCATTAAGATTTCAAAAGAGTAAACTCAGTTCTTTGACAATAAAGGTTTTGTGTTATCATTCATATTCTACGAAAAATGGCCAAAAGATGAAAAGGGCATGTCAAATTTTGGCCACAACTGTATATGAAGACTTACGTTAGGCCAGTCACAGTAATTACTCTATTGAGTTATTATATTAGACAAAAAAACTTAGGCCAACTTATTGGGGGTCATTTACATTTGCTCATGCGCAAAACAAGTAGTCCGTACTAAAGTGGATCAGAAATCAAGTAATTTGTGAATTTCTTTTTTACTCATGTAGCATTCTCTCAACCACTTATCAGATGAGTGGCTCTAATACTGTAATACGTTATGGTTTCAAATGTTAAATCCGGTGCAACACGGCTACAAAATAGCACATTTTATCTTTCAATTTTCATTTGCTATTTAGTACCCATCTTGATAAATGATCCCCATAGTGTATTAACCATTGCTAAGTGTGAACCATCTTCTTTTGCTGACACTGGGTTCAAAATTAGATGAGGCCATTATTTAATATTTCAGCACCTGCTTTTGATTTTAACATCAAATATTGTAAGAATACTTCGCACATCCCTTGTGTGAACAGGTGAGAAGAGAATCCACACAGGATGAATATGAACAGAAAAAATCTCTCACACATGTGTTGCAAGTAAGACAGATTTTTTCTGTTCAATATCAAATATTGTAAAACCGACTTTGGGGAGTCCAAAGACCTTCCAATCGTCTGTAGGTGTTTTACGGACAAACTGGATTAACAAGTCATGGGGGCGAAAATTAAAAATGCTGTTTCCTGTTGCACTGTCTAACAATTCCTTGATGTTTGAACATTTGAAAGGTGAAAATGTAATATTTTTCTCCACATCACCTCAGTTCACGTCTTGGCTTCACTCTTTTTAGCCTGGCGTCTTTGTCTGATGTTTTGTTAATTTCTACTTCAATTACCAGTAAATCACCTCACAAACTTTAACCACAGCCAGACAGGGCACAAACATGTGTCCGTTACCCCACAATTATACTAGACACTCTCCGCCGCAGGAGTAATGATTGCACCAGGCAGCGCTCTATTATTTGGCAAATGGACGAGATGTTGTGATTGTTGTGTCTTGTACAAGCTGTCTCCTTAAGATGCTGTCAGACTCTCAGACAGTTCTTCCTCAATCTTAATAGCATTTCTTTTTCCACATAGATTGCTTCTTTTTTTGAGCCAATGCGCACATTTCTCAGAGCACAGCACCTGATCCCCCAGACTAGTCATGCATGTTTTTAGATGTTGCATTATGGGACGCTTCTCTTCTCCGCCTGCACCAGTGGATGGCGCTCTTCTCTCTGCTCCTGGATGCCCCCCACAGTGTGCGCAGACTGCACGATGGCCTCATTTGAATGATCTAAATCACTTGAGGTCCGGCGCCACACATTTGCGCGGCTTGACTGAATTTATCCTGGTTGATAGGATCAGCGCCCTGAGCCCTGGACGCGGGCAGACTACAGTAGGGACGCGGACCTCTTGCACCGACATCATTGGACACAGCTCCGCGCTCCCATTCCACTTTTGATCAGGGCTGCTCTGACTGTGGCCTGCGGGACACCATGCACACGCACACACACGCACACACACACACACACACACACACACACACACACACACACACACACACACACACACCCACACACACCCACACACACAGAGACACACACACACCCTCTATCTGTGCGCTCTTGTTAGGCGCACACAGGCCAGGGTGACCACTGGTGAAACACACTTCTAAAAGGTGGAATATTCATCTTGTACCTTTGAGTGCAGAGTTTTAAAACAGTGCCAGATATTCTTCCAAAAATGCAGCTTTCACCACACAAGTTCATGTCATGCAGTTTCTTAAGTGCGGGGGCTGAAGAATCTTAAATAATTTAGTATGACTGCGATGTCGTGCGTCACAACCCAGAAGTGGGTCACATAGACACAAAGTGCAGACCTCTGCCAAGGCGCTAATCTTATATCAAACATGTGCGCTTCCATCTTTTTCCTCAAGTTCCATAACTCATTTGGCTTCTGTTGTGCCGTGACATTATCTGCATACTCTCTACAAACATGAAAAGTTGAGGCTTCATCAGGGCAGTGAGTTCTGGAATTTACTGTCCACCCCTTTAACACCAAGGACATGTTTATTGGATCAAGATCTACAGTGGTCTGAAGGAGGTGAGGGAAGCCAGCTATGAAACAGCTTAATAAGAAGAAGCCTTGAACACAAATGGAGGACTGGACATTGTGGCAAACCTTCGACAGGGAGCTTTTTAGCGACATTGCTGCTGCTTTAATTGTCACTAAACCTCTACCATTCGACAAAGTGCTTCACGCTTACTTCCAGGACGGCTTGTTTGCATAGATATGGATGCTGCTTTTTTTAAATTCATGGAGCATTTTTGCATGACAGGTTTCACCTTTATGATCCATATATAGCAACTAGCTTTGAAGGGCCAAGTGCAACATCCATTTTAAATCTTCACATTGATCCGAGTCCAAGAGCTAAAGCTGCTTTGTGTTTGCGCGTTTTAAAGGCAGGTAGAGCGACTCACAGGGGAGCTAAGTGCCCTGTTGAACAGCGGGGCACAGCGAGGTGGTGGAGGAGGACTACATGATACAAGAGTGTAGCCTTACGGAGACGCTAACGCACTCAGCTAACGCTACCTCCACATCCCACACAACAGGTCAATGCGCAGCTTCTTCACATTACGTTCCCACTGCATACCAAAGAGCAAAGGCAAAGATTTTTCCCAGAATCAGCCCCCCCCCCTCCCCACACCCCCGGTCATATGATGGGGCAGTTAATTCCCCTCCATCGATTATCGGGATGACAGTGTGTGTGCACGGGGCAGTGACAGAGGGCATGGGAGTGTGCCAAGGTCGAATGAAGGGCGTCGTTGGAGCCGGCTGCTGCAGAGGAACAGGAACAGTGAGGGGTGCACTCATGGAACAGCAAGCATTTAACAGGTGCAGCACAGGCAGCCTGTTAAATGGGAGGCAAATCTGGAGCCTACATTGGACACGATATGAGGAGGTGGTTGTATAGGAAGACACTGAAATATTTAAAGAATTGCTATTATTTGACACTGTGTATAAATTATTTATCCCACAGCAGAGGGCCACAAGTTAAACACAGCTCTCCTGGAGGCAGGTGGTTTCAGAGAAAGTGGAAATATAACACTGCGTTTTCAAATAGCGAGGAAAAAAAATCTACATTTCAGATCAAGTGTAAGAAAGATACAAAGGCCTATGTCTCTGCGGTGTAATAAAAGTTTTGAGTTCTATTGTGTGAACCAGACAGAAGTCAAGGCGATTACAGTATAATGCACTATATACTGTACATTCCTTTTTAAAATAAAAAAAAATGTATGAATATAAGAGATATTGTAAGTATAAAAGTTGCCAAGACAGAGCACCAGAGTTTTTAGGTTTGTTCCACTGGTGCAACAAAGTTTTCTATTTAAGTGCAACAAGGCATCCAAAATCAATACTTACAACAATACACTCCCCAACTGCTGTTCACTATTTTAATCTGAATGCACCTTTCACATAATAATATAATTTGAATGAAAAATAGGCCTGCATTATTATTTTTAAGCTGTTACTCTCCCATTCCATTCTCAATCTAAATGTTTCCTTTTGCAATGGTATAAGCCACGCCCACGCAGCAGTACGTTTGGAGGCTGTTAATGTAGATGCCACATTAATGAAACATCCACAATCAGATCTCATCCCGGGACAGTTACAGCCATTCAAATCATTGTTTTAAAATGCCAGCAAACATTTCTTATTCCTCATCACAACAATTAAGAGATTCTCTGGAGTGAAACATAATAAAACAGTTGGAATGCATGTGTTTCCATAGAAACTATGAGTAATTATGCTAATTAGACCATTGTGAACGATCTAGTCTTCCCCAATTAAGTCAATAAGCATGCAGAGATTTACATGCAGTTATAGGATACAAAAACAGTTTCAGTGGTTTTTTAGGAGCCACTTATTTGAAGAACAGCCATCCTTTCAAAAGTAGAGATTTACAGAGCTACTCTAAACCCATTACTTTTTGCTCAATAAGAGGTCAGGCTGCAGTATTGAGGAGATGCGCCGGCCACCACATTCGCCCTGTGATCTCTGACCTCCGGGACGAGCCATCATCCGCACGAGAGGCGCGCGGCCGTTACCGCGGTGGCTGACAGAGGAGGCACGGCAGCCGCGCAAAGATTAACCTCTGATGTCGCGCGCAGAGTTACAGTAGCTTTGATATACAGCTCGAGCACCGGGCTGGGACCTCCATGTTATGAGGGTCATTCTATCTGCTGCTCCATTGATGCCACAGACGCTTTTTGCATTGCCGGTCACGGATAGCGTGCTCCCCTTCCCCGCGCACCGCTAATAATATCGATTCCCCTTCTGCCACGTCTTCAATGTAAATCGTACGCCGTTTTCCGATTGATTGGGCTCGAAGCTGAGGGAGGTGTCCAGGCAGTAACAGTGAAGCCATTGATTTGTGAAGTGATAGATCAAAAGCAGTTATCATTTGGGAGAGGCCATGATAATAAATTGTTATTGATTAATGAGTCCTAGAAATGTGGCCGCGATGAAAGGCGGGAGGGAGAAGTGGCTTTAGATGTACATACCGCAGCACTGGGGAAGTATCGGACATACATATGCAGATAGTGGGTGTAATTGAAGCATATTACCATAATGCTCTCTACCTTGTTATTCATATTCAAATGGATAGGTTCGAGCTGAAAATATTTCCCGACTCTCAGCGCTGATTGCACAGTGAGAGCGAGAGAATAGTGACCGCTGATTTAAATTACACATATGAGGAGGTACAAAGAGCGCTTGTCTTCAGCTCCCATCGAGAAATTCGCGCAATTTAAAGCGTCAAATTATCAAGTTCAATATTTGATGTTTCCACCGCCGCTGTGAAGAGGAGGATATGAGATCCACTTGTGCTTTGTTATCAAAATGGGATTCCAGAGCGCGCTAAACTGCCCCGTATTATCCGCAGACGCCTGGTGCTACAGCGGTTATTGTAATGAGAAGACAGACTCCCAGGAACAGCTATTAGCTTCATTTAAGAGAACAGGATAAAGAGGTTCCAGTCAGAGATTTTGGTTGAGTGGGGTGCGTGCTGTGCTCCTGTGTTGACAGGCCGGGGGTGCAGTGTTTAGAGACAGCCCCAGTGTTTCTCAGTTGAAGAAGGTTTTTCTTGTCAGCTCTCCAAACATGTTCCTATGAGAGTTACTGACCCCATTAAAACTATGTATTCTTCAAAAGACAAAGGGTGCTTTTTATAACAGGGGGGGAAGGCGATGACAGCTGGAGTACATTTTTGTAAGTAGCAGGTTGTGCCAATGTCAGTTTTTCAATTTTAGACTATTTTATCAGATGTTCTGCGAAACATTTATCCATTTGCACAAATAAGCAATTTGTTTCTGGATGACTTTCTGTGCATTTGGTAAAGTTGAATTGTATTATGAGGACAGGACGTCAACATGCAGCTTTAGAAATGTTTTATTTACTTACGTATACAGAACAGACTGCTGGGCTCAGTGTCTACCATTTACAATGACCTGCCATGTACTGTAGACTTGACTTGATTTTAGTGTACCTTGAGGCAGTGGTTCCCAACCTTTTTTGTCTTGCTTACCCCTTGGGCCTTTTATTTATACTCCAAGTACCCCCTGCCTCGATGGTTTTGATCATTAGTTAGAAAGTGAATGACAAAAATCTCACTCTTTACAGTTTTAAAATGTCTTTTCTTTGACCATAATAATCAAAAATACAATTTGTTTCATCTTATTTTGTATATTGAAATTATTCCAAGTACCCCCTACTAACCTCTCGCATACCCCCAAGGGTC